>CM057381.1:71220000-71497500 GCA_030015415.1 Cynopterus sphinx | reverse complement strand
ATAGATTAAAACATTAAACATAAGATGTGAAACCATAAATCTTCTGAAAGAAAACAGAAGAAATATTGTTCTTGGTAATGAGTTTCTGCACAGCAAAGAACACAATCAACAAAATGTAAAAGCAAACTACAGAATGGGAGGAAACATTTATAAAACAACTATCTGTTAAGACGTTAATATCCAAAATATGTAAGGAACTAACAAACTTCAAAAGCAAAACAAAACAAAACAAAACAAAACCCTAATTACAAATGGGCAAAGTCATATGTCCAAAGAAGAGATACGAATGTCCAGCAGGTATATGAAATGATGCTCAACATCACTAAATATCAGAGAAATGTCAATCAAGATTGCAAGAAACCATCTCACATCTGTTAGGATAGCTATTACCAAAAAGTCAAAAGATAACAATTTTGGAAAGGATGTGGAGGAAAGAGAACCCTTAAATATTATTGATTGGAATGTAAATTGGTACAACTGCTATGGAAAAGAGTATGGAAGTTTCTCAAAAATAAATAAATAAATAAAAATAGACCCAGCATATGATCCAATGCTCCAACTTCTTGGTGTATATCCAAAGGAAATAGAATAACTGTCTCAAATAACTATTTGTACTCACATGTTCATTGCAGCATTATTTAATGTAGGCCAAATATGAAAACAACCTAAGTATTTATTGATGGATAAATGGATAAAAAAATATGTGATATATCATCTTTAAAGAAAAGGAATTTCTGCCACTTGTAACAACATGTATGGACCTGGAGAATATCACGCTAAGTTAAATAACTCAGACATAGAAAGACACATACTTGATTATATCACTTATATGTGGAATCTAAAGAATCAAACCTCTGGTTATAGAGAAGAATATTAGTGACCATTCTGGGAGTGGAGGAAATGAGGAGATGCTGATTAAACTTCCACTTATAAAATGAATAAGTTCTGGAGCTCCAATGATAAACGTATGAACAATAGGGCACTGTATACTTTGCTGAGACTAGATCTCAAGTGTTTTCAATATACTCCAAAATAATATCTATGTGAGGTGATAGATATATAGCAGATAATTAAGCTTATTGTGTTCATCATTTTACAATACACACACATATCAAAACACCACATTATATACCTTGAATGTACACAATTTGTGCTACTCATATCCCAAAAACTGGAAAAAATAAATTCTAAGATATGCATCTTTAAAAAGCTCATTTTTTCATGTTATTCTTGGAGATTAATTTGAAATTAATACTTGGTATCACACAGAGCGTTCTCTAATTGTCATGTTTGTAAATATAGAATGGAAACTAGACAATTTTTAAGTGGTATTTATAATTTTTCTCAGACACAACTTCTTCATGAATAGGCATTTTATTTAAATATTCTTTTTAGCTTGCACTTCAGTTATGGGCCATCATTAATCACACTGCATATTCTAGAAACAGATCTAATTCAATGCATGTTAAAAGTGTAAAACACTATCAGAGTCACAGATAAATGAAATGTCCTGAAGTCTCTGGTAGGGAGATTAGCAGCACTCGTTAATAAATAAACTGCTAGATCTAGTAGGGTGGGTACTGTAAGAGAATACAAGGTAAATTCATATTATATTTAGCTGGGGCATCGGGGTTTAGATAGTTCATTAAAAAGGTTGTCACACAGGCAGAATTTAGATAAATGGAGAATAAAAGGACTCCTTAGTGAGGAGGATTGCAACACCAAAGAACAAAGTTTAAAAGGAGAAAAGACACATCAGAAACAAATTAGTGAAGTTTGAGTAAAGATGGGCTAATTGCAGGTAAGAGAAAGATCATTTGAAGCTTTATTGTGGACAACATTAAACACCAAGATGAAGAGTTTAAACTCACTAAAATTTACTGTTCACGTGAACTTTGAAAATCACTGTGAATGAATGACAAAAACAAATTCTATAATTAAAAAAAAAGGTTTTCTTATTATCCACATTATAATGAATACTTTATCAAATTTTTTATTAAATGGAAGTTCTTATACATTGAATTCAAAGCTTAATTTTAAAGGTCTGATCATTTAAAACAGAGAGACTTCATGCTCATCGGCCTTCTACATTGTGACATGAAAGTTACTCTCTAGTGATGTGTTAATGAAGCCATACTCAAGAGTTATCTCTTCCGTTAACCATAGAATTATCCTTTTCTTTTTTATTAATGTACAATATGTTATATTTTAAATTCTAAATTCATTGATTTCTTATACATTTCATATCTGTAAATATTTGGCATTTGGTGGCAAAACAGTTTAATTAAAGTCTCATGTAATGTCTGTGCTGAAAATGCTTTATGAATATGCCAAGTTTTCAAAGATTAACTTTAAACAGATTAGCTATATGTTAAAAGTGCCATGGAGCTTACAAAGAAATGTTCCATAGAAAAATAATTGTTATCTAACTAAATTGTTCACTATTAGTGTACAATTTAAAGCAGATGACTGAAAAATATACTTTGAAAGATTTACAAATATAAAATGCTTTTCTCTTCACAAGGTAGTAGACTTATTTCTGTGGTAAACAAACATCGAAAGAAAACAATATGCTAGCAGTTCTTTAAGTATTATGAGGCTTACTCTGAGGAATAATTTGGAGGTAATTATTTTTCTTTCCATGGATAGCAAATTCTAAGCTCTTAAAAAACTTCATGCAATTAAATATGAGCCATAGTTGAAATAAAGTAACAATATAGAATCATGAACATGTTCTAAATGAAGGAAACCCAACGTGAAAAATAAAGGGTATGTCAATGTGCACAGGTGGTTAAAGTTAAGCCAATGAGAGAGCAGGTAGGAGGACATCCCTCTCATGGCAGCTTAAATTCTGCCAATTTAATCATAAGAGAATGACAAGAAATCCAGGACAACTGGTAAAATAGAAACAGATTTGGAAAGCATATACTCTGATTATTAATAGGAGCAAGTAAAGGTACCTTAGTCAAACACCGTGAGAAGGTAGGAAGAAGGTCGGAGCTAAAATGGTTCCTACACAACAGCACTGCAAGATTGTAAAATAACTGGACTATTCCATACTAGACCATATAGGCCATTGTGAGGCAGGGCAGATAGCCAGGGGATGATCCTCTCTCCTCAGGATATGGCTCTGGAAATTTTTTCCCTTCTTCAAACTTTCCCGATTTAGTCCCTGTAAGGGGAGATAAGCCAAAACAGTCTTTTCCAGCTTAGATGCCATCTTTGGCCAAGGTATGACTTTTGGCTAATTATAATATTATAACCTCATCCATAATGCAAATAACTGTGGCTCCCATGATGTACCTGATACCATGACAATTTTGAAAATAGCATATGGGGAAGAAAGCAGGAAACCAAGCTCCCTACCTACTGAGAAGAGACAATGAGGCCGTCAATACTATATTTCTGAGCCCTGCCCCCAAGAAGAACAAAAGCCCATAATCCAGACATCCTCACAGGTCTCTCCAGACATCCTCACTTGCTTCTCTCTCTCTCACTCTCTCTCTCCATTTCCTCTCTCTCTTTGAGTTCACACTCGCCCCCCTTTTAATACACCTTGTGCTTTCATGCTTGCCCTTGAATTCTTTCTCAAGGTATAAGACAAGAATCTGATCACTGGAGTTCTGAGCTCTCCCGCAATAATTGGACATGCCAACACTGACCACAGAACTGAAATTTACATCAAAATATTCTGTTTAATAGACTAGCTATGTTATATTCACAGTTTTTCCTACATGGTATAAAATAATTAAAATTGATTACAAAAGATCATTTTTCCAGATCCCTCTTTTCATTCCTACATTCAGACAATCCTTTGCACAGTCATTAAAAAAAAAAAAAGTCATTTAAAAAAATGACCCTAGTCATGATAGCAAAGAAAGACCATTAGCCTCTAGTCCAAGAGAGCTAAAGTTAAAATTATTATAAAAATGGGGACCTATTCTTTTAAGAGTAAATATTCATTTTATTCTTTCTAGTTTACCTTAATATTTCAAAGATGCAGAAAGCTATTGTCTAACAAAGATATATAAATAACTTTTGATTTATCTGTCTCACTGGCTACTTCAAAACTATGATGTAAAGCTGTTGTAGAGGCTTCAGTTTAACATGTTGATAAACTGACTTGATATGCTCTTTTATAAAATAAAATTTGCAACATTACATGCATTGGTGCTTAGAAACATGTCCTGAAAGTAAGATTTAGCCCCAAATTACCCGACATCTGCTCTTTTATTTTGCTTTGTTTCATGTAAATATTGTCTTTGATTAAAAGCAACACTCACTCTGATCTAGGTATGAGAGGAATCACAAATGTAGAATAGATGCAAAGGACAAGGTGATAAGAAAAAAAGAGGGCAAAACAAAATGTCAGCATACTGTTAGCCATGGGTCTCAGTAAACTAAACAATAAAATAGGTAGTATGTATACTCAAAAGAAAATAAATTTACACTCTCTCCCTCATACACATACCCTTCCCTATCTCATGATTAGCAATACTAATTTATTCTTTAAAATCATGCCACTTAATAAAAAATCATTAAATGAAAAAATATTTCCATTAATTTTAATGGCAAAAAATAACAATGTGCTTCATTTCAGTTCAACTTTCATAGAGTAAAAATTATGCCCACTGAATAATAAAAATAAGTTACGTAAGTGATCATTATAATTTGAAAGAAAATAGTTTTTATATAAAATAGAATAAGGCTTTATTGTATTTCTCTTTACTTTTTGCATTCTTTTTCTTCGCCAACTTTCAGTCCTTTGAGTTCATAATTATCTTTTATTCAAACTGTACTACTGCATAGAAAAACACCAAAATGCTAAAATAAAAACTAAACGTGAGAAAGCTTAGATGCCCAAAGAAAATAGTGTGTGTGTCCATCAGACTAAAAATCTTCTTGACATACACTTGGCAAAGCAAAATACTTTGGCTCATATAAACTTAATGTGAAATTCAGATTTGTTTTTGACATTTTCTGATTAGAAACTATAGTATTGAATAAATTGGTAAATGTGTCTTTGCCTACAACCATAATGTTGAAATATAACTTCTTAAAATATACTTATATAATGTATATTGCAGTAAAAATTTGATGCACTAGAAACAAAATATTATTCAAAAAGCAGATAACTATTTATAATTGTTAGGACAAAAAGTAATTAACCAAACAGCTGTTATTTGAGGTAAGTACCTATAGCATGTATGCATCTGTGTGTATTATAATTCACAACTGAATTAAGTAAAAGATGAACAAAAGTCTGTAAAATACAGTTATATTTGCATCTAGAAGAAAAATAAAATGGGATCATTTGGACAGTTGTACATTGTTTCTTTTCTTTCCTGATAACTTCTAAGGCTTCCAATTTTTCAATTTTCGATATTTGAATCTCTGTTCTATCCCATGATGTGTGACAAAAAAAAAATAAGTTACAAAAAAGTCATCAAAGGATGTAGGTAAGTTGCAGCACGGAACATTTCTTGATTCTCCACTCCAAGTACACTGCTTAAAGAAATAATGAGGAAACCATTTTATTCACTCTAAAATGAAGGAATTGCAAAAATCTCAAAGTAGACTTCTCTATTTACAAACGACAATTTTCCATCATCAAATAAAAGATGATATGTACCTGACGTTTCATAAATGTTTATTCATATATGGATAATATTCTTAATTCAATTTTTAGATTAATAGGCAAAAATAACTATATCAAATCTATAACATCAAACTATAAGAGAACATACTTTAACAGAAATGAGTATTATACTAAATATAATACACCATGTCTTTGAAAATTCAGACATGCCACATGATCTTATATTGTCTGTGGGTCATTTTGTGTGTTAGTAATTTAGGAGGCTCTGAGATGCGAAAGTTTCAGGGGATTGGGTTTAATTCAAAACAACCTTATGACATATTCTTTAAATTGCCATTTAGGGAAGAAAAATCATTCATATCTGCTCGTTTACTTGTCATCTATGTTTCTTATGAAAATATACCAAAATAGTTTTTCTAATTTTTTATGTTTACTAGTGATTTTGTTTCTAAATAAAGAAGAGCTTCCTTACTGGACATTATAATTATCTTAGTGACAAAATACAGTTTCTTTTCCTAGTATCTACCGACACTTCACAGAAATCTACATTGCTAGCTAGCAGTTATTATTCAAAATTATTTTTTTGGATCAAATACTATATACTGCATAATTACTATATGCTGTACAGAGTAATAAAGGTTTATATAAAGCAAATAGAAAAAAGAATTGGTAGAAGAATAATGAACAAAATTTACTTACATGCTTAAAGAGGAAGTGGATTTATAGCTGCTTTTATAGTGCTTTAAATGTTTATATTTTATTTACTTTCATCCTTATTTCAACAGCACATTCAAATTATACATTTTCTATATTTTCTAGGGAAAATTATGCTCAAAATGTTTAATTTTTGTTAGCATGCTTGCTCATAAAAGGAAATTGTAATTATGATAAATTCATCATTTTAAGTAAAATGATACAGTGAACTGTTTTATATGCCTTCCTCTGGAGGACTTTGGGTAGGAAATCAAACCCATTTCATAATAGAGAATACCTGACACCTAAACTTTCAATCATTTTAAACTAGAGCAAAAACAAAATGTATGTCATTTCTAGTGGGCCACAGATGTATAAGTATCATTGATTCAAATTCACTGATTTGAAATGCTAAAAAAGGTGTATCTACAACCCCTCAAGATAGGAAAGTCCACCTAATTAAAAAAAAAAAAATGTTTGGTGCTTAGTGGCAGGATCAAAGTTGGACAGTTGTGTTGGGAACTCACTTGCTGGTTGTTCTTCATTTGCCACCCTCCATTGATTTTCTGTCATTTTGAGGAGCCTTGTTTCATCACCCTAGGAGGCCTCCAGGATTTCATCACCCTAGCTCTCTTGCACTCTGGCTTCACTAGGTTCAGGCAATGAGGGTTCCCATAAGAGATTCAGAGACGAGAGAAGAGAGAAGACAGGATATTGCTTTACATATCCCTTCCTGCTCTGGAAGCAGCAGCCATGAATTCATTCTTCTCCAAGCTTTGATTGTGTTAGTTCTTCCTCTCTACCAGGGCCTCATGATGGTTTCTAGCTGTTGCTAATGTCTGTACGCCTCAATATTCCTCCATAATTCCCTCCAAATAGTCTCTACTATATTCTCATTAAAAGCCCATATAATGTGTCAACTGATTTCTGCCTGGTCCATGACTAACAAGTAGAGACTGAAAATAAAAGAATATGAAGGAAATTACTTCTAAAATGACCTTGTACTGGTAAGGTCTCCTTTGTTTCCTAGGATGCCTTTTAGGAACAGGGGCGAATGTCTCCCTACTACATATAAAGTAGAAAACTAAACTCAGAATTTAGGAGCAATACAACCTTAATTGCAATTTTAATTAGAGACTATATAAATTTCACAATACACTCTTGAAACAAAGTCATATATTTGAAAAATCAGAAGAGAAAGAGAGGGAAGGACAGGGCTTAAAGTCAGCCTTCTGCTCCTAATTGCTTCCACTGAAAGATTGGTAATGGCAATAGAATACATATGCCAAAGAGCCAAATAAAACTCCCAGGTTACACTATAAATGTATGAGAATTACATAGCCTGTTTATTTTTAAGAAAAAAAATAATGAATTTCATAAAAATAATTAAGTGAACCACTGCTTCAGAAAAATGTACCATATTTATCACAAAGCTTTGAGTACTTCTTGGGATACTACCACATGTCTAGCTTGATAACATATAGGTTCCCACTTGTTTAAAATACTCATATGTATTTACTCATTTGAAATATAAAGAATCTGCCTATCTATTAGCTATAACTTTAGCTATCTATCTCATCATTTATGCCTTCTCAAAAGATGACATATTTAATAAAAATAAATAATAAAATAATAAAATGTATGATATACAATGAGTTGTTTTACATTTTATATATTATATATTATTCTGCTTATAAATGTACACATTAATGTATTCATATTTAATTTTAACCAGATCTAAATAGCAATTATTTCCATTTCCATGGATTCGAATATTCTTTATAGAGAATTTAAAAACAGCATACCTCTCCAAACAATAATTTATTAATATTAGTATTAAATGAAATGGGACTTCTACAAGTAGAATAAAATAATTTAAAAATAATGGGCCTAGAGAAAATTAGTGTCATCAGTCCTTCTTTTTTTCTATCCCTATGCACTTTTTTTCTATCCCTATGCACTTTTAAATTAAATTAACTTTTAGAGCATTGGTTATTCATGGAATTATTCTATGTAGACGAGTTCTCTAGTATATTTTAAAATGTCCTTCTTAGTGTATCTATAGATCTAAAGAAGCTGAAAATGTAAACATAGAATTGACATATGCCAGAGTAAAAAATCAATTCACTGGGGAAAATTTTGTCTTTGTGTTCCTACTTGGTAGTCATGAAATGTGTTGGGATTGTTTTGTTTTGTTTTCACTCATCAGTATGATTCATTTAGCATTTCTGACAAAGAATAGCTCTAAATACTAAAAACGCTTTCCAAGTAAAAGTCCTGTTGTGCTTGTTTTAATAAACAGATAAGGATCATTTGTACTTAGCAGAATTTATTTGCATATAAACAATTAATGTGTTAAAAGTTTTCAATCTGCCATTTTCGCATGAGGAATAAATATACATTCTGCAATTTTATTGTCCCTATGATTTGTTTACTTTAAGATATTCTTTGTCATATTGTATCAGAAAGTATTAATGTGAAAAAGAAAGAAGGAGGGAAGGAGGAAGGAAAGAAGAAAGAAAGAGGACTGTGGGAAGAAAGGTGTAAAGAAGCCAGAAAACACCTGCCCTTCCTTTTTGTAATAATATCGTTAGGTGTTTAGGCATAAGCTACAGGAGTCAAGGCCAGGTTCTGTAACCATAGAAACTTCCCTTGAAGACCTTCCTTAAGGACCTCCCAGAAACACCTCCCTTTAGGGTTATCAATTATCTCAAATCCTAGAGCACAAAGACATAAAAGCCTCTGGCCTAAACCAGCTACAAACATGTGCTCAGAAAGTACTGCCCCTAACTCCGGCCTCATTATACCATCGTTACAATCTTGTGACTATGCCTGCAAGTTTGTGAATCTAATTATAACAGAATGAATTCTGGGTAAGTACATATCCACTAGGCAAAAAGTTATATAGCAGCTAACTGTCAGTCAAGGTGACCTCTCATAGGGATCATCTAGGAACTTACATTATGGCCCAAATATAAACAGATCTTACCATCTCTGCAGGTTACACCCTTCCTGGCTGGAAACCCACCCCTCCCTTTGGGGTGTACTTGCTTATCGATTCACCTCTTAAATTCCACAGAGCTGTAGCCTTTCCTAGCGTGGCCCATCTCCTTCTAAAACGTACTTTCAATAAATCCTACTTTTTCTAAATCTCATGGACCTGTAATTCTTTATTGCGTCAGCGGGGAAGAACCAAGGAACAAAAACACAACACCCCTGTCTAGTGTACTCCACTATCCACTATCCTCCTCCTCTTTCTCCTCCTCCTCCATGCCTCTGGAGAGATTTCACATCACCCCAATAGTGACAGTATCACTTTGACATGTGTACTCCATCCACTTAAACATTCATTAAATATCCAGAAAATAGCATAGATATACTCTTAGAAATGAAAGAAACTATAAAACTGTTGAGTGTAGCACATAGTAGGCAGTAAATGCGTATCATTCATTGAAAAGAATTCAGAAAATTGATAATACTTTCACCAAAATATGGTTTCTTTTTGCTTTAATATAGCTCAGTATAGTGCATTTTCTTCCATATGGAAGTTAGAACTCTGTAAGGAAAATATTCTAGGTTATATTTTAAAAGGAAATATATTTGGAAAGTCAATTTTGTGAGGGAGCGAATACAAGTAAGAGGTCTACACAATGACTTATTCATTGTATTAACATTCTCATTATTCAAAAGCAAACACATGTTTCACCAGGGGATTCATGACTTCCTGAGGGGTTGTTTTCTTGAAATGCCTGCTTCAAGTGGTCATTCTTAGTTTTTGTAAGGAACACTTTCTTTCAAAAGGTTACCTAGGACCTAAATCACAATAGCTAAAATAGCAGTCTTGGCATTTGTTTCCTATTAAAGGACTCTTCATGTGAATGTAGCTCTCATTTCAAACTACTTCATGAGGACAGTGATGCATTTTCCCAAGTAAAACCTCCTGCCATCTTGAGAATTCTCTTTAGTTCATCTCCTCCTTGGCTCCATTAACTTCTTGTATTTTACAGTCCAAAAGCCTCACCTTGGCATGCCAGGCCCATGACAACCTAGTTACAACTTAGCTACCTTCATTTCTTGTAACTCTTCACAAAACTGCCTGCGTTACAGCCCAGTTAACTTCCTCACCCAACTCTGAACAGCCCAACCATTTCACAAACCCATAACTGGATGCCTGTTCTACCTGAAATTCTCCTCTCGACATTCAACTCCTACTCTCCACTATCACATTACCCAGGGGCATGATTCTTGGCTCATTTTGGTGCCCTTTATGCTATAGTTTGCTCAGGCTTTATGTAATCCTGATATTAGTGTCCTCACCTTCAAAGAGTAGTCTGTGCATAGCATTTTTGAGCAAATCAAGAAATGAAAGATGAAAAGACAACTAACTCACTTATTCATTCATTCATTTATGCATCCCATGTAAACTAGGCATCTACCATGTACTAGGCATGACCAGGCTCAGAGAAGACAGTGGTGAATAAGATGCAGCCTGCTTTAACTGACAGACTCATCAGAGAAACAGACAAGGAATCTAAAGTTTAGAAACCAGATACTTCCTGGTTACAATAAGGGTCTCTCTAAAGAGTAGCCCAGATTGCTTCAGAAGTCAGTTCTCCCAGCATGAAGCATGATACAAATACATTGGTTGATACTACTCAGATACTTTTCAGATTGTTTCAGAGCCATCAAATGGCTTGCCTAAACTCTTAAACTCTTATTTTAAAATGTGTATGTGTTTTGCTTTGTTAGCAATCAAAATTATCAACCGAGATTGGGCATTTTATAAGGTCTTCTTTAGTAACCATGGCATGAGAAACTGTGCTAAGGACCACTACTTTAATGCAATTGCAGGTGGAAAAGGTGTACAAGTCTTTCAAGATTTCCATGATGTCCAATGCCCTAATCTGATCCCTATCTTTTTAATCTTTTATAATTATCTATTATAAATATCAAAAAATAGTGTCGCAGAAATGAGAACTTCAAATTTACTTTAATAACAATAATAATTATAATTTAAATCAATTTAAAAGCTTAATAATTATGTAATAAATGTATACACTTTAAAAGCTTTTGGGTTTATTTTCTTGGGATTATTATTGGCACATGATTCATCTGATGAATTAAGCGTCTAGACTAAAATATATACATCATTCAAGATTGAAAAATTCTAAATTTTCTGGTGATCTGGTCTGTATTTATTTCATTCCCTCTCCAAAAGAAAATATTTTGTATTCATTTCATATTTGCAAATATACCTAGCCTAGGCAGGTAAACTTATCATAACAAATGATGTGGAAAATATGTTTGACCAAGTTGAATGTCACTGCTTAAAGGATTTAAACTAAACTATAAATATGAGAATGTGAATTGTATTTAACCTTGAAAACAACTTGAATTAAGTTTTTAAAGTTAAAAAAAAAAAAAAAACCTTAGTATTCTTAGACCAAACACATTAGGAACTCAGTTTCTCCTAGACATGTCTCTGTTTATTCCTATTGTTTTCAAAAATATTTATTTAATTCTCTACTGTATATAAAAGTAGGAGATGTGCAATTTGGGAAAAACAGAAAACAAGAATATAAAAACAACTAATATTTAGTAACTGACTCACATGAGCTTTATCTGTAGTAATAGGCATATGCACAAATAATATCAGGAATAAAAGGATCTGAAAAAGTATTGTTATATTACAAAACAGAATAAAATATTTGTTTAAAATTTTCAGCAGTATAATTATCCAAAATAATTCTGAAATATGAATGGTAAAATAATCCAGGAGAAAAATATTACACTTCCATATGCCCAACCCTATGATAGGATTTAAGGGACCAGACTGCTGGCTTTGGAATTTAGCTCTGGTTACAAAACCCTGGGCAAAATTATGTCTCATTTTTCTCCCTTGAAAAATAGCGTAAAAGTAGGACTTATATTAAAAGATTGTGAGGATTAAACAAGTCAATATGTAAAAAGAATCTGAAACTTTATAAAATATAGAAACTCCATGATTGGAGCTATTACTACAGCCTGGTGTTGTTTTTTTGTTGCTTTTGTTGTTGTTGATTTTTTTTTATGTTGTCAACTTAGTTTTATTAAATTTTATTTTATTATTAATTTCAAGTATACAGTACATTGGTTAGACACATATATAGTTTACAAAACAATCTCTCTAGTTGCTATTTCTCTCCTCTGGCTCTCCACCTAGCCCTTACATTAATGCTAAATGCATTCCCTATGCCATGGCACCTATCCCAGTGACCATCTATCAACTATTAATTTGTACTCCTTTAACCCTGACTCTTTTCTCCAAAATCCCCAACCCCCACACCCTCTGGCCATCACCAGATTGCCCTCTATATTTGTAAGTCTGTTTTTGATTAGTTTGTTCTTTTTGTTCCTTAGATTCCACATGTAAGTGAAATCACATGGTATTTATCTTTCTTTGTCTGACATTTCATGCGGCATAATGAACTCAAGGTCCATCCATGTCATGGGAATCATATTAATCAAGGCGTAAAAGACCTCTTCTCAGGAAAGTATAAGTAATTGAAAAAAGAAATTGAAGAAGATACAAATAAATGGAAGCTTATACCATTTGTCCCGTGCTTTTAACTGTGCCATATAACACTTCTCCCAATAATACCAATATTCCTACATAACATAATACTGTTTTTGTACTGTTTCTAAGTGTTACTAAGTGTAAAATTTTGTTCCTCAACCTTTCTGCCTATTAGATAATTGCCCTAGTAATACCCTTTTATTCTTTTCAGCAGCCCAAATTTCTGGAGATGATATAAACACAGCTTTGGAACATTGTTTTAATGTGTAACATGGGCAGAAACTTGAAGTACGGACACTAATATCATTTAAAATATACCTGAGTTGTAAAATCTATCTGAAAAAGGCTGGACCATAACAGTTCGTTTAGTTTATAGTAAATCAAATATGCTAGAAAACATTTTGAAAAAAGAATCACACAATTCGATTTGAATACTTTCTAGTTATTGAGACTAAGCAACAACTGAAAATATTCTTTATTCTCTTCTTCAGCTCTGCTATTTGAATGCTAAATCTTCATTTTTCAAAGGGAGAGCTACTCACAACTAATCCAAAGTCTCCAAATCAATGTTTAATGGTTGACTGGCACCAATGTCAAACACATCAAAAGATCCCATATATCATCAGTAAAACAAACCAGTTCACAACCATGAAGTTCTATGATGTTTTCTTATTCTGCAGTTGTACAGCTCCGAAAATTATCATTTCTGTTCAAGTTTTCTGCTTCCTCGCAGTTAACTTCAGAGAGAATTTTGAGCTGCTTTGAGGAAATTCTTCTGGGTTCAGTGTCCTTGTGGTTTCTCATTCCAAAACAGCAAAAACGGCCTGAACTGGGTTTATTTTAAACTAGATATATAGAAAAAAAATGACTTTCAAAAAATGTTTTGAAATAAGAATTCCCAGATAAAGAAATAAATACAAAAAAGGGTCTTAAAGTGACATTACAACCTGGCATATTTTTCCTACTTAGTGGACATCATTTAATGCCCACCACAAAAGAAATATTGTAAATATTGGGAGTAGAAGTTGAAATTGGTGATATGGTTGTCTGGAATCCTAATTAGATAGATAAGCCCAATAGAAATGTTTCACTGGAAAGGCTAATATCTTTCAGTTAAGTCTCTCTGATTTTAATAATATAATGTATTTTTTCTCTCATTTTCCAATGTGACTGGGAATAAAAATTAGAACAGCATTTATGGAAGACATTCAGTAAAGGATAATTATCAAAAGTATGGAGGGTTATTTAATATATTGTTGAATATAATTGTATGCTTAGCCAACCATACTAAAACATTTAGGTCTAAAACACTACTGGTGATATCTTCATAACTGCCACATTTGGATTTTTTACAAATTAGGACTGATTTACTATTTATTTTAACATCTATTGAGTATTTTTCTGTGTTAAGCACTGCTTTAAGCACTGTCCATATTAACTCATTTAATCCTTATAAGAATTCTATATAGCAGGTACTATCAAATGGTACTTTGCAAATAAAAACAAGCAAAAAACAAAAACTGAGGAACATAGTAGTCAGATAATTTTCCCAACACCCAAAATGAAGAAATTGTAAAGAGAAGAATTTGAACTCATGTAGTCTACATAGGGTGCCCATATTCTCAAGCATCGTTCTCGTATAACTGCTATATCTTAGAATTCTCAATAATCACATCTCAGGCTAAAATATTAGCAGCTAGCAAAGTATTATGGCAACTCTATAGTGGAATACTTCTACATAAAAATATAATTTTCTGCTGGTGATACCATTTGGCCATATATAAACAACAATTTATTTAAAGCAAAGAAGAATAAACCAAGGCCTAGTTAGCTCTGATATTGATAATCATGAATCTCATTTTAAGCCAAAATAGAAGTTACCATAAAATTGCTATTTCTTAAACGTGTCCTATATTAACATTCTAGTAGCTATCTAAGAAACTGAACCAAAATTCTCATTGGCATTCTACTCTAAAACTAGGCATTATAACTTGTTAAGATATATATTATTCTACTTACAGACTTTATAAAGCTATTTTTCACTTTGTTTAAAATAAAATCAGGTCTGTTAACATTTAGCATTTTCTGAGTTGACCCTTATGTAAAGACATTTTTCTCCTTGCTTAAATAAACATAGTTTCTATGTAATTTGAGCACTTCTTATGCAATAAGTTTTGACCTGAAATGCTCAACCCCTAAACACACACACATTCCTTGCCTTCCCATTGGTATAAGTTGCCAGGAATGAAGTCTGCCTTCTTAGTAAAGCACTTTCTCAGAGGTGGTACCTACCTAAGTTTATGCAAAGTGTCAACTAGGTTCTAACTTCAAACAGACATCAATATATAATTAATGTAGTAGGCACAATAATTCAGCCCCTGACCCTCTCCCCACAAATATCCACATCCTAATTCCAGCAACCTGTGAATATGACACTTTACTTTGCAAAAGGGATTTTACAGATTGTCATTAAATTAATGATGGGGAAATTTCCCTAATTATCAGAGGATCCTTATAAGAACAACGCAACAGGGTCAGAGTCAGAGAAAGAAGATGTAAGGATAGAAAAGAGAGAGAAGAAAATTGATTTAAAATTGCTACACTTCTGGTTTTGAGGTTTGAATGGGTACATGAGGTGAAAAATATAGGCAAGCCTTTACAAGCTGGAAAAGGTGAGAAAACAAATTCTCTAGAGCCTTCAGATGCATACAGCCCTACTGTCAACTTGGTTTTAACCACATGAAACCCATTTTGGACTTCCAACCTCCCAAACTGTAAAAAAAATAATAATTTTGTTGTTTTAAAAAGTAAGTCTGTTTTACAGTAAGTCTTTGACAATTTGTTACACTTGAAAGTTTCTATAATCTGAGACACTGTTTTAAAAAGAATACAGAAAGTAAATGTGAAAGTAAATGTTAAAATTGATTCATCATTTCTCATCCTTTTGCTTTAAGCAGCTGTGTCCACCCAAGAATACAGATCTAGATTCAACTTGCGCGGTCCTACCAACCATTTTCTGAGTGTAGTCCGGTTTTCTTGCCCTAGGGTATCCCACACTGGGAGAGTTGTGACCTCCTATCAGAGCCCTTATTAACCTTTGAAGATTATGTGTAGGGTCTGTGTATGTGATTACTCATTCCGAATGTCTGACAGCTGACATTCTCTGAAGGCTCACCTCCTTGCAAACTGCTTGCTGCTGGTTCTATCTGTTTACACAAGGCTGACTTTTGTTTGTGGTCTTGGTCTTTCACATATTCCCCTTCATGCCCAGCCCTCAGCTCTTTCTAACCCGTGCATTTTTGACTCCTGCATTTTTGTTTCTTGTTGTAATCAGCCTCCTCTCCAGTAAGGCTAAAATAATGGGAAAGGTGATATTTTTATCCCTTTGGTGACAAGAGTCTCTGCCTGATTGAGGCTCAAATTTCATCCGTGTGCTAATCCAGTAAAATTCTGTTGTAAAGCAGCTAAACATATCTCTGCAAAATTATCCCTGAAGTGTTACCATTTAGTATGCTGAAGAACAATACTGCAATCCTATGGCTGTGACCCATTTGTCATCTCAAAAATTTCACCTTCCATATTTCAGTGGGAATTTATAATAAATAATTTAAATTGTATGTTTTTCTGATATGAGACAACACAAACTGATAGCTTTTCTTTTATATATTTATAATGCATTTTATACATATATAATTTCTTAAGCTTAGATTTTTTAATTGCAGGAACTCTCCCCTAAATGCCACATTATAAATTAGGTGCCTTTGTTTTAAATACAAAGAGCTAGTTCTTTTCTTAATGCAAAATTTGTTTAGTTCAAAACTAGGCTCGAAAATTTCTCATTGTCTTCATTTAGCTCAAGAGATGTCGCTAAATATGTAAAAAAAAGTCATAAATTGTTCTAAATATTAACTTATTATTTAATACTAAATATTCAACATTTAAGATATTGATATATCATATAGCACTATTAGTGGGTAACGACAACAGACATATATCAAAATATCCTAGTGGAAATGTAGCAGGAAATTATTAAAAAGTTAATAATTATTTAAAACACAAATTGAAAGTATAATTTTATAAGAATAAATAGTTGGAGAAGAAGGCATTGATATCTTCCTAAATAGAATCCTCAGTTGTAGATAATAGAAACAGAAGCAGAAATAGAATTTATTGTAGGAAATTAGTTAGTTCATAAAAAATGCTGATTAACTAAGTTTAAAAGTAGTTATGAACTAAGAAATGATAGGCGGTCAAGTTCACACCAGAGCTGTAGACTTAGAATCTAGTGGCGCCCTCAACCCACTGCTAGACCCAGAAGACCTGGATTCACAAAAAAGTGGCCTAAATATGACAACTGATTATTAAAGTATCATTTAATGTAAATATAGCACCTCAGCTAAATTTGTCAATTCTGTTACTTCATCTTTTCTTTTACATAGATAATACCTGCACATATTTGTATGTAATGTATACATATAGCATGAGATATGTGATAGCTTTGAACTATATATATAACTATATAGTATGTAATATATAATATGCCATTATATATTATGCGTGTGTGTGTCTAGAGAAAGAGATACAGAAAGACTATATATTGTTCAAACTTTAAACATTTTAACATTTTTGGCATGCTAAAAATGTAAAACTAAGTAAATTCGGCTCAAAATTTTAAATACTTGCTTCTTTTATATACCAAAATATGATATTATGTTTGTATCACTCTGCCAGGACTGCTATTACAAAATGTCACAGGCTAGGTGGCTTAAACAACAGATATTTATTCATAGTTCTGGAATATGGGATCCAAACTGAAGATACCTCCAGATTGGATTCCTGGTGAGGGCCTTCTTTCTATGTCCTTATGTGGCAGAGAGAGCGAGCGAGCTCTGTTCTCCCATCTTCTTCTTACAAGGACACTAATCCCATCTTAGGGGACACACCCTCAGAACCTCATCTAAACCTAATTACTTCCTAAAGACCCCCTCTCCAAATACCATCACATCAGGAGGCTAGGTCTTTGACATACAAATTTGAGAGAGGAGACACAAAAATTCAATCCATAACAACACTGAACTATGAGAAGATAAGTGGTTAAGTATTTTTTATTGGACTCATATTTTATATCTCAGCAAATAAAGGAAAATTTCACATTAGAAGTTTAGTATAATTTTTCTATATAATACAAATTTTAAACATCATCAGCCATTCAAGTATCTTTATTCTAGTCTAACACATATGCTACTCACACTGACAGGAAGCTACTAAAAAATTAAGTTAAAAAATGAAAGTTTTTTAAAGCAGTATATTAATCTAGAGTAGTTTGTACATGTAAAAATCTATGAAAAGAATTATTATACTTCAGAATAAAAAGAATTCAAATGAATGCATAACAACAGCAAGTAGCTACCACTCTCCCTTATATTTTGTTAAATTTATTTCCTAAAAGAAATTATTATAATACATTTCTTAATAATAAGTATAATGACAATACTACAATAATGGCTACTATTTGCTTAGAGGCTGCTATGTGCCAGTCTCTTTGCCAGTTAGGCACAGCTAAACACACAATACTGAGCATGAGAGAAGCATGTAGCTCAGTGTCGCACAGCTAAATTATAGTCTCAAGCTCAATGTGATTCTGTGAATCCCGTTCTTCACCTTCCATTGTGCAAGAATTCTTGTCAAGAAAATCCATCTAGAGTCAGACTGAATATCAGGAAAAAGCACAGGTTAGCAGCCTAATGGGATGTTTACACAATGTGCAATTCATAGTTAATATAATTTTTCACACTAAATACCTTAAATATTTTTTTATATATTACAATGATTTGTTTAAAAAATACTACAATACCTTCCTCTACTTGAAATAGGTGCCAAAGCATTATAAATTTGTAGAAACTTTAATTTTTGGACAAAAATAATGCCAGGATTTTGTAATTTTTACATAATTTAGGATAGCATTTCATATTCATTATTTCATTTATTTCTTCATTTATTTAACAAATGCTTCTTTTATAATAGTTTTCAATTAGTTGGCATACAATATTACATTAGTTTCAAGTGTACAACATAGTGATTAGACATTTAAAACTAAGTGATCACTCTGATAAATCTAGTATCTAACATCATACAGAGTTAGTATAATATTATTGACTATTCTCCTTACACTATACTTTACATCCCCATAACTGTTTTGTAACTACCCATTTGTGCTCTTAAACCTGTTCCCTTTTCCACCCACCTTCAACCCCCTCTCATCTGGCAACCCACAAAATGTTCTCTGTATATATGAGTTTGCTTCTATTTTGTTTTGTTCCTTAGATTCCACATGTACGTGAAATCATATGGCATTTCTCTCTCTCTCTAACTTACTCCACTCAGCACAATCTCTCTAGGTCCATCCATGTTATTGCAGATGGCAAGAATTTCTTTTCCTTCCTTCCTTCCTTCCTTCCTTCCTTCCTTCCTTCCTTCCTTCCTTCCTTCCTTCCTTCCTTCCTTCTCTTTCTTTCTTTCTTTCTTTCTTTCTTTCTTTCTTTCTTTCTTTCTTTCTTTCTTTCTTTCTTTCTTTCTTTCTTCTTCTTTCTTTCTAAGGCTCAGTAATATTCTATTGTATATATGTACCATGAACTCCTGGAAAGAAGTCAGGGGCATCTTGGATCCCCTAATGGTATGATGTGTGAGAAATAACTGAAACTCAGTTTCCATAGTTGTCTCTTCAGTCTTGTTACTATTACATGTAGTCTCATCATCTCTGGTATTTTCTGTCACATGAATGAGAATGAGCCACGGTAGTTAGAGAACAAAACAGAGTTAGGGCAGAAATAAAAATTCTCTCAACAATATTCTGGAATTGTAAAAACTATCAATATTATTTAAAGTTGAGAGAAAAAAAAATGTAGGCAGGGTCATGGAGCTAGCTGAGACATAAACCCTCATTTGTGAGACCCCAAAGTCCCTCTCATCTCAGTCCCCATGTGGAATTTCATATTTCATTTAATTCTTAGAAGTAATATGTTTGTCATAAGAGTTGAAGTCAAAATTCAAATATAAATGGACATTCAAACACTTCCTAACATAATTTTCTTTCTGCAGCTCTATTGTCAATAGGACTCACAAAACCAGAGCCTATTAAAGAGGCTCAAACAGAAAAGACCTCAGACACCCGCCAATAACCAGAGTTCTTCCTATTTAATCATTTAGAATCACATTCAATCCTCACAACAATCTTGCAAGGTAGAGCAAGTCTTATCATCACTTCACTTAATAGATGAAGAGATAGTCTTGGAGAAATGTAATTTGCCAAGGAACATACCATTAATAAATGTTAAGTTCAAGGCCAAGCTTAAACCTCTCTCAGCAATGGAACTGCATGAACCACCTGAGTTAATTGTCTTCGGTCTACTTCTAAGCTTTCTAATAGGTACCATTCAAGGGGTTGAGAAACTGCTATGTTGTTGCCCTTGGCTCACAGAAAAATCATTCTCAATCATTATGATTAAACAATTGAAAAGAGACACACATTACAATCTATAAAATGTGAGATTTTTTTTCCTTTGTTAACATCCTTGAAAAAGGAGGATAGACATGTGAAACATTTTAACAACAAAAAAATTTCTCTATCTACCCTGACATCTCTTTTATTTTTCAGTAATAAAGAATTATTATATATATATACATATATATGTGTATATATCTATATATATACACACACACACGCACACACATACATACATATATATACATATATGTAGTAATATAATGCATATATAAATCTCAAGCCAAGCCATCTAGGGCAGCGGTATTAAAACAAAATGCTCTTTCTATATTTACTTACTGTGCTTCTAAATGGTTTATCTATTAATATAGTTTCATTTTCATTCTCTGTGCATCATTAAAGTAATTAGGAACATGTCCTCATCTTGTTCCACAGGCACAACCACTCCTTATGCTAACGGGTCCATGTAAGTAAGGATCAGCAATATCACATTCTAATGTGAAAATGCCATATAATCAGCTGGATAACAATTTCATTGCCCAAGATCTTGGGTCAAAATCTCAAAGCAAAGAATTCTAAATGTAATTTTTTATCACCAGTAATATTTGCCTAAATAACATCTCCGATAAAAATATTTTTTATACTTTCTATAGCCAGACATGTTACATATATTCCTAAATTGTGGGAACTATCAATATCATTTAGAGATAAGAAAAATTAGAAATAACTTGTGCAGGGTCACAGAGCTAGCAAAAAAGTGGAATGAAACACAAACTCATGGCTGTCTTACCCTAAAGCTCCTCTTGCTTCTGTTACACATTGCCTCTGTAACCCATTCTGGAAGTTTGTATTTCATTTCACTCACAGAAATAATAGGTGATGATTTTAAGTGTTTTAATCAAAATTCAAATATAAATACATATTCTGAAAGTTCCTAAACTTTTTTTCTCTATTGTTGCTGGGGACAACAAAATTTGTGGTGATAGGACTTGTTTTTGGCTTCTCAATTATACCAATGTCAAGTTTGAGTGTACAAACCCCTTGGTAGAACTGCAGTTTCATTATATACATTTTTATCAGGCTCAGCTCAAATAGAATACACAGGACTTAATGTAAAATATAATCTTGACTTTGTGGATTTAACTATATAGCAAGAAGCACATTGATTCTTCATGCAAATCCCATGAACTACTTAAAACCTAAATTGGTTTTGGTTTTCAGTTTTTTTTTTTTTAATACAGAAATGTATATTTGTACATAACATATGGCTATTGTAGCAAGTGAAGAATATTGATGCAAATAAAAGAGAGAATAAATTAATTGCCAAGACCTTGTGAGGCCTACCATCAAGAAAGTCATTTAAATACACATGTGATTTAGCTAAAATATTACATGTAATTTAGCTAGTGCTTCAGGAGCAATCATTTCCTTTTCCATTTAAGGATCAATCATTCCTTTTCTATTTCTTATTGAAGAAATAACAATGACTTAAAAATAAGTAAAATAATTTTGCTTTTCATTTACATACTATACAAACTGATATATTCAGACTGATTTATTGTGTTATATAGCTTTTGCTACAATACTAAAGTTTTCTTTATTTAATAAATTTCCTTTTGAAGTATATTTAGGTAACTAACAATAACAATATTTTTAATTTTCTTATTGCTTTATATTCAAATTTATCCAATATAAGAAAATAGAAATTTATGTGACTAGAATAATTAATTTTTAAAAATCATGACCAATTATAGTAGCTCTTTAATCCTGTCTTTAAGCAGCATTGCTTCTTATCATCCTGTATCTTTTAGGTCTCTTGAAAACTGTGAGAATTTTCTATTTCTGAGGTAATAAAGAGATAATTAGTCACCTCAAGATTGTTTCACAATAATTACATGAAGTTGAAGCCACCAAGTAGAGTTCGTAATTTATGAATTCTGAAAGCCAAAGTCAAATAATGTTTTTGCGAACATGAAATTCCACCAGTATATATAACGATTTTATCATAATAGTTGTTTAAAGAAGAAAGTGCATGAATGCAAGTTACTTTAGACAGAAATAGAAAACAACATGAATTAAATCCACATTATCTATAATTATATGATTTTTAAAAAACTTTTTGCCACCAATAAAACACCTATGTTTCAAACTGAACAGCTTACTTTGTTCTTAAAAAATGACTTGAATTCTTATGCATTCTATTCTACTGGAAAATGTAGATATTCGGGCCTAGCTTTCTTGTGATCTATTTCCTTCCCTAGCTGGGATCTTCCCTTCTTTTGGAATGCTCACAGCACTTAATAAGAATGGAACATGATATAAAAAGACTCACATTAGGTACTACCCTCTATAGAGCCTTTCTAGATTCATCTATCCTAGTGACTTTTCCTAAACACTTCTTATAGCACTGCTCATCTCTCCTTTTTATCCTAACTAGATCCCATACATATTTCTATTACAATGTTTAAAACAACCTTCAGCATTTATTAATTTATATATCAGTATGTTCCATAAGAGTGGCTCAATTTATAGATAGGATCATATTTTATTAAGTTCCATGTCTCTAAAAATTTCAGAGAAAACAATTAGTAAAAGTTGAATAAATGAACATGGCCTTTGTCTTTAAGATCTTTTATTTTAATTACGTGAATATAATTAAGTATGCGTAGAGAAAAATTTAAAATATACTTACATTTTGAAAATACATTTCTAAAAACAGTTTAAGGTGATGATGAAATGGGGTGTCAGGCCAGTGCACAAATCTGCAAGATGAATCGGTCAGTTAATAAATGCTATTAAAGTTTATGGTAACAAAGATTGCTTCGTGCCAAGGTGGTCAGGGAAGACTTTGCAGAAGAGGTGAGAACTGAGTTCCATATTATAGGCTGATTTGGTTATGAGCAGTATAAAGGACCTTCTGGGAAGGGTGCCAATAAGAGCATCAGCATTTTGTGAAAGTGGTGACTGATCCAATTAGCTGGAGCAGAAGGTCCTTTTGAGAAGAAATATGAGACTAGAAAGATACATTGTTTTTACATTGGGCGAGTCTTTAATGAGTGACTGAAGAGATTTTTTTCCAGTATAGAGTCATCTGAAATTTTGTTTATAATAGCATAATCAGAGTAGTAATTTAGAAAGATGAATCTGCCTTTAGCATACAGAAGGAATCAGAATTAGAGTAGGAGGTGGGATGGAGGATGTGAACTGAAGGGTTACTCTAATAAGATAAATACTATCAGTAAGGGCATAGAGTAGGAGAACTTGCAGGGGGAAGAAAAGATTAATGCAAACAGCATTGTCAAGAAATAATTCACAGAAACTCCAAGACTAAAGGGATATGGGGCTTGAAAGGAAAACAGAGCAAAAGGACATCAGTTAGGCTTTAAGCCTTTGTAAAATAAAAATTTTGGAGTCACTAAGAGATATAGGGAAGTCAACTGACTAAAAAGTTTTATAAGGGGAAAAGCTGTTTTATTCTAGACTTGCTAAATTTGAATTGATGGCAGCCTGATCAAGCAGAAATGCTTAAAAACGATTAGAAAAGTAGACCTTTGAGACAGAGAGGGTTAGACATTTACTGGGAATTGTTTTCCTGGATAGAGGTTTTAATTCTAATAAATGAGATATACCAAAAAGAGAGCATTGTGAAAGAATAAGTTAGAACTGAAAATAATAAAGTATCCATGACAGGAAAGTGAAGAGGAATGACAGAAAGAGACAGAAGAATGATAAGACAGCAGAAGGACGGGACGAGAAGAGTCAGGTGGTAAAAATCAGGAATGGAAGAGTGTTCATGCAGAGTGGTGGGGCGAACAGAGAACTTGGTGGTGCCCAAAGAACAAGGAGATTTTGGACCCAAAAGTCATTGTACTTTACACTCAGGAAGTCAGGAAGCCTTGAGAAAGCAGGTTTCAGCAGCAAACACAAGGAGAAAGGAAGTCTGTTGGAGAAATTAAAGCAGAGGCTTACCCTATCATTTGACTAGAAAGTTTGAAAGTGAAAAGAAGGAAAAAAGAAAGTAGCTAAAAAACAAAACAAAACAAAACAAAACAAAAAACAAAAAACAAAACAAACAAACAAAAAAACCAGTAAGATTTAGAGGAGGGGCTTAGGATGGGAGAAACTAGGACATTTTAATAAAGAGGGAAGATAGAACGTGAAGGGGACCCTAAAAAATATTCTGGATAAGTTTAAAAAATATACTTGATAGAAAAAACATACCTGTTCTAAGGAAAACTTTATATTTAGCAATTTAACAAATTTCTCTAACTTTCTGCTAACTCTATCATCTTTAAGGAATATAGACTGATGAAAGCCATGCACTTTCTTTGCCTAATGTGCTTTCAAATTTCCCCAAAATCTTAGGAACATTTAAGTTAAAATGTTTAATCTCTATTAAATAGTTCTATAAGTCTACTAAATATTGTTTGCTTCTGTTGTTTAAAGAAGAGTCATAAAACAGCAAAACACATTGGAAAATAGATATAGTGAAAAATAAGTCCTTTAGAGGTCAAAAGAAGTTCCTTGGAAGAATATGTTAGGGAGGTCAAAGGACATGAACCCCATGGTTTGCCGGAAAAGGGGTGGGAAAGGAGCTCAAAGGATCCAAGCCAGTAATGCCATCAATTATTTTCAACATAAGACATGGTGCATTATAGCAAAAAAATCAATTATTGCCAATAACAAGTATAGTTTAAGACAGAATTTCTACCTGACCCACGCAAACGATTTGCTTGTTATCTATTTTGAAGTTTGTTATACATTTAATTACTAGCAATTCCCATCTCATAAATAAAGTGTTTTCCAGAAATAAGTTTATAAATCAGTTATCAGAAACTCAGAATGCGTTTTTCACAGATTATTTCCCCAACGATAATATAGAATATGGTGTTTATGTTAAACCATAATCTGCAAAAGACAACTTATTCTGTGTTGTATCTCAAATATGATGCATCTTCAGTAATAGCTCTCACTGAAAGTCCTCAAGATTTCTATAAAGTAGAGATTATTACTAATTTAATTTGCAGTTAGTCAATTGAGGCATTTGACATTAAATAACTTGCTCAAGGCCCACATAATCGTCTATACTATTAAAGCTTCATGGGACCATGAGCAAGTTACTTGACCTCTTGTGACTCAATTGACCCAGTGCAAGTGTACAATATTAAAATTTCCTACCCTATAGAAATACATATGAGAAATAGAGAAATATATATATAGAGAATGTATAATATGACTGATATAATACAATATAAATACAGAGAGACAGAGTGATAAGTGAGAGAATTGTTCTTAATACTACAAAAAAGTGCAACAGTTAAAATAAAATACTACATTTTTAATGACAAAAATGAGTCCAGCCTCTAGAGTGCTATGGTAGAGTGAAAATGAGTCCTAGACTCGCACTCTAGGAAACTACTTGAAGTTCCAACATTTATAGTCACTCATGACTTTGAGTGCATCACAACATCTTTCGTTTCTTCATTTAAAACTAAATGAGTCAAATTAAATGATTTCTAAAATACTTTTTAGAACCAAAATCATGTTTCTATGATCAGTTTGTGTTGCATTATTTTATGTGCTTAGCTAGATTTATAAGGAAAATTATATTCTTATATCGTAAAGCCTTCTAAAGTTCTTTGACTTTCATATAAATTATAGTTAGAATTCTTTTCTAAAGGACTTCTGGGACTATTTGAAAGAAGTGTTGAAATTTAAGGCCTCTGGAATCAGAGAGATCCATACTCAATTTTCATTTTTTATTTCCATAATCCCTTTTTTCATTTATTTTTATAGGGACAGAAAAATTAAAGGTCAGCATAAAAGTAAAATAAAAAGAATGACTTTTAGCTTGTCTTTAAATACCTATTCCAAGCATAAAAAAAAAGAAAAGAAAAGAAAGGAGAGGAGAGGAGAGGAGAAAAAGAAAGAAAAGAAAAAAGGAAAGAAAAGACAAGAAAAGAAAAGAAAAGAAAAGAAAAAGGAAAGGAAAAGGAAGAAAAGAAAAGAAAATGAAAAGAAAAGAGAAAAGAAAAAGAAACTGCAGCTGATGTTTAGTACTTTTTGTGGGCTAGACATTTTGCATAAGTTAAATCAAAATTCCACAGGGAGGAGACTGCAAATTGCTCAAGGCCACACAGTTGTCAACAGACAAAAATACTATGCAAACTCATATGCTTCAAGTTTTTCTTATCCTAGGCTTCCACCATTTGTTGCATAAACAAAGCCATTGCTCTTATCTCTCCCAGGCCCAGGAGGTAAATATTTATTGTTCTTAGCTAATTACACTGGTCTCTCTAGCCGGGCAAAATTATGAGTTTAGTTATGGGCATATGATGTAATTTTTGCCAATTATATTTTAGATGACAGAGGTAAAGTTTCTTAGTAGGGTTTTTTTTCTTACCCTTAAAAGGGCAGGGGGGTGGTGGTAGTGGCATTTCTTATTTTCCCACTGGGCTGTGTGTTTTGAAAATGACTATTACATATTAGGATCCTAAGAAACAAGCCTGAAAACATGGCCAAATTAGAATTTCTGTGCAGAAAGATGTAAAGAATATGAATCCTACCACTATTAAACAGCTGAATTAACTCTAGAAAGGAACAAACTCTGGATGTCTATTTATGTGGGATAGTAAATACTCGTAGTCTTATACTTGCCTCTATGTGGGATTTACTCTTATTTTCAGCCAGAAGCACCACTACTTACATTTACCACACAGTATGAAGTCATTTCTGGATCTCTCTTCTCCTAGTATATGGCCCCATAAGAATTCTCTGTTATTTGTCTTCTCTAATCCAATTTCCTACAGTATTCTTCCCAAACTCTTCTCTTCTGCTGTGTCCTTTATAACTTTACTCCATTACAAACTTCCCTATAATCACAATTTGTTCATCAAACTTGCCCTTTGCCTTTTTCCTTATTGCAACCTGGCTCCTGGCTTTTTACTAAGGAATCACCGCAGACCTCCCCACTCCCAATTCCCTACAACAGCCACCTTTGTAATTACTTTCACTATCTTGTAGATCTAAATCCTTCCATCTTCCTAACTGATTTAAATACCTAGGCAAAGAATGAATAACCCAATACTCTCATCTCCTTGTAATCCTCATTTCTAGTACAATTTATCACCAATTGCCTTCAGAGGTGCATTCTCACAACCATCTCAGCTAGAACTCCTGCTCTTAAAGACTAAATAAGCCTCCTATTCTCTGACAACAATCTCCCATCCCTAGATCTCACACTCAATTACTACCACTAACCTTTCTTTACTTCTTCCCCACCCAACTTAGAATTTAATATCTACCATTTTAAAAGTTTCCACTCCTTTATTCTCCTAGTCTTCCATTGCCTCTACTTAGAAATCTTAGACAGATCATTCTGTCTAAATCTTTCACAACATCCAAGCATCTCATTTTTTTAGAAAAAATAACTTCAGAACCTATAGATTAATTCACAATCAATAATAGAAATCCGGCCTTCTCTCCTAACCAATATACATTCTGTGTTTCCTAAGATTTTTATTTTTCCCATTATCCATGTAGCTATTTCTCATCATCTGTATCCTCCTACCCCACTACCACTCCTCTATTCCCAGCAAAAGACCTACCTCCAATGTAACAGCCAAAATAAAAACACTCAGGTAGAAATCCCTCCGCTTCCTGCCACCATACCTACTACAAATTCAGCTGCACCTCTACTCATGTGTTGTTCCTCTCAATGGAAAACGATGTCTCAGCATTTCCTATAATAATAATCTCTACTTGTTTTCTAGATCCTACCCTTTTCTTCATCCTGAAGGGACTGGCTCACTTGATTATTTTCCAATTTTCTCATTTCTTCAACCTTCTCTCTCTACGGGTTTTTTTTTTTTTTTTCATCAGGTCATGTACACACACACATACACACACACACAAACACACACACACACACACACACACACCCAAGTTCTCCCTCCTTAAAAGGTAGGTAAAAAGTGAAAACATTGTAGTAGGCTGAATAACGGCCTTTAAAAATAATCTGGGCCCAATCCCTGGCTCCTGTGAATGTTAACTCATGTGACAAAAGGATTTTGCACATGTGACAAAATTAACAATCTTGAGATGGGGACATTATCATTAATTATCTCGACGTGCCCTAAGTTTAAGCAAATGAGGAAGGCATGGGGGAAGGGGGGGCAGAAGAGAAAATAACAGAAGCAGAAGGAGAAAAGATGACTTGATGTGAGGAAGGAGTCATAAGCCAACGAATGCAGAAGGACAAGGCAAGGAAATAGATTCTCTCCTATAGCCTCCAGAAAGAACCAGCCCTGGGCACATCTTCACCTTAACACAGTAAGAGTAATTCCAGACTACTGGCCTCCAGAACTGTTAAGAGAATAATTTTATGTTGCTTAAAACCACTAAGTTTGTGTTTATTTGGAAACTAACTTACCATATTTCAATTCCACATGTTCCTCTATTTATATATTTATATATTTAAGTCTGCTTGTGTGGAGGTGACTATTTCTTCAAGACCAGATTTCTTAAAATCATAATAACAGTGTAATGATATTATTAACAGATTATATTAAATAAATAGCAGAGTATATATTTAATAATATTAAATGTAATATTTGCATTTTCTTCTCCATCATGTCACATTCGAGTAAAAAAAATAGCAATTGAAAAATGTGTGTTGAAACTGTCTAGGGACATATAATTGTTAGGTAAACCATTGGTGAGCTTGATGTTTGTTTGTTTTTTACCCAATAGTTTTTAAACTGTTACCACAAACTGAGAATGGGCCGGACTATCACAAAACAAAGTGATTACTTAGAATGATGGAATATATAAGCATCCAGATTCCATTTCTGTACATAACTGGGACTGTTGCCTTTTAATGGAAGTATCTTTAATTAGATTCTGCTATTGGGATAAGGTTTCTAGTCATGTGATTGATATTCAAACTTCAACTTGAATACTAAGTAAGGATAGACTGACTAACTAACAAATCAAAATGTTATTAAATGGGGTTTTGAGTATGCGCATTGGTCAGGTTGCTCATAACAGTCACATTTGCATGCATAGAAGAGATGCAAAAAAGCTTTAAAGTTTCTTCCATGCTGATTATTGGGTTTTAGGAAATGACTTTATGGGCATCTAAATAACAATATGTTCAAGAATAGTTCTAGGTTTCCTGTTCTCAAGGGGCTTCTTAAATCTCTTAAGATCCATCATTCTTAATTAGAGTTGTGCTTATAATGATTTAGCTACTCTATACTGACATCAAAACTAGCTAACTTATTTCAAGAAGAGAAGTAGGTTGTACAGAGCTACACGTGAGGAAAATCCTTTTGAAGCCACATCTTAATGGATTAACACTATTTAATCATATTTATTTTATAATTAGGCCAACATAAAAGGATCCTAAGAATTAAGCTCAAGATTCTTATGCCAACTCTTTCAAGGAGTCTTATACAATGCTTTAAGATCACTTGACTATTTGTTGTTTTGGTTATTTTTATTTAATGTGAGGAGGAATTTCACTGATGCTCTCTTCTTACATCTGATTTCCCAGCTTCTCACCATGTTAGTATATCATATGGACTGATTGAGAGTCTTGGCCAAAGCTCAAAAATATATTATTTGTTAATGCGTTTAAATGCATAGTATTCCTCTAAGGAGCAGTCATGGATCTAGAGATAAGAGAACATAGGTGTTTCAGTATCTTAGGCAACAGACACAGATTTCTTAGAGATGATGTAAAGTTTTAGTTGGTAAATCTACTAAGATGCTAAAAGCAGTGATTTTAGATTTCCCCAGGGGACTAAATAACCACCTGTAATTGGGGAAATATCATCATTTGCTAAAATACCTTGAACATTATTTCCTAAAAAATTAATGGTACTTAGCTTTCCTCATTGAGGGCAAGAGATTATAACTGATCACTAATCTGTTGGAATGAAAAAGCATTGAAATTTGGTTTATATATTTGTTTTTATTTTTATTATTATTTTTTAACGTCTATAGCACCGGTATTCCTAGGTAGTCTCCTATCCAAGTATCAACCCGACTCTGCTTAGCTTCTGAGATCAGATGAGATAGGGCACATTCTGGGTGGCATGGCTGTGAACTAGATAAATATTTGTTTTTAGATGTTTATGCTCAACACAAAAATTTATTAGAAAGGAATACAGTAAAATTAACAATTTAAATGCACAAGAGCATTCAATACTTCTTTTTCTACCATTGAGGGGTAACAAATAGAGAAGTTGAAAATTAATTGTATCAGGCAAGCACAATTTATATTAAATGAATTTTTAAATAATTCTCTTTTAATTGAAAATAAGGTTTAAGGAAAATTAGTGTTTTTGAGTTTTTAAAGTTTTAAACATATTATTGCAAGAAGAGTGACTCTACCAATAAAAACATTTAAGTATCTTCTAGGAGTTCTGATTTTTAAAAATGTTACATCATACTTTACTTGCATATGTAAAATATACACAAAAGTAAAATCCAATAATAATTACATTAAATATTAGTTAAAATTCTCTCTAGTACTTTCCATTTGCTATGCCATATCAGTCTACACATAAAAAGTTACAAATCCTAAATGCCTTATTTTTATATAGATTTATGATTTTCATGAAACATAGTAATCTCTCTGATATGTAATTTTTCAGTGAATTTTTATAGCAAAAATGAAAGAAGCTAGTTAACATGAACCCCCATTAACTTCCTGATCTACAAAAATGATGTTATATTTGTGCTGAAAAAAAAAACAATGAACTTGTATTCTATAATTACTGAAATACTTTTTAACAGAAGAAGGAGAATATTTTCCACTTTCCCAAGGGATAAAATTTCTCTGGAAAAATAAAAAGAACAATTCTAACCATGCAGCTATGAATGGATATTAACAACATGAAATTATGTGTTTGCTGTTCAGCTCCACTGTGTGACCTTTAAGTACACAGATAGCTTTTAATTTGCATAAGTTACTACTATTTTACTTTAAAATGTGTTCCTATTTAATTCTATTGACTAATAGAAGGTTTGTGCATTTATTTTAGCCTTTTATAATTTTTAATCTAGTATAAAAATGCTAATGGATGTTCAGCCATTTAAAAGAAAGTCTATTTTTATATATAATGAAAAGTGGGACACCAAAAGTGATATTAAAAAACATTTGTTATAATATGAATGATCCACAATATAAAATTATTTACTTTTTTCTTTTTAGGAATTATAAATTCAATGTAATTAAACAGTAAGTTTATATATAAGTTCTACTGTAAAGGAATATGCAAAATGATAGTCTAAAAACATATATTTTAGTAAAGATATTTATTATTTAAAACAGTCACTTTACAGGAAAATCTAAAATCTGAATGCTGCTTCTTTTATTTAATGTTTGAAAGTTTACCTTTATTGAGGTTTACTTGATTGTTTTAATTTTGATTCATCCAACTTTGATATATCTGTGAGCATAATCACTTATATAATATTCAGTATACTAGCTAACTCAAATTAGTTTTGAAATCTAAAACCTCTGCAGTTTCTAATTGCTTCTTGGGTTTTGTCAGAACGTTTTGTCATGCTAGACATGCACATCTTCCTGTGCAATCTCAGGCCACTTTTCTGAATAATAGGGAGCTCACATTATAATTGATCCTCCTAAAGGAGGCATATTTCTTATAGGGATCATATTTAAGAAACCTCAGACACAAATTTCGAGCACGTTGACTTGACTTCCCCTTTCCAAGATAATTGCCTATTCAGGATGCTGAAGGAGCAATTTTAAGGATCTAATCTGGGAACCGGTCTTTAGAAATGTTACTAAGAGCAAATGAAAACAGCAAACTCAATAAGAAATGAAGAGCAGGTGTTCCTTCAATTAGAAAGAAACGAGAAGTTTCAGATAATGAGACTATGATGAAAACTTGTGTAGGATACAATATACAAAACACAATGTTAAGGATGACACTCTTCCCACAGGCTCATCTGCATGCTTCTTTAATTAAATGAGCATGTTAGTTTTCATCTTTTAACATTTAATCTTGAAACAACTCCCTCTTTCCATCTATTAATAATGACAAGGTAGACTGCTGAATATGTAAAACACTGAGAAATTAGTTTATAAGTCTCTAACTTAACTGAAGTAGATTGTAGCATCTTGTGGCATTAAACTAGATACATAGGAATAAATTAAGATAATCCTTGCTCTTCAATATATTAATATGTGAATACTCTGCATTTGTATAAAGCTTTCTACTTTATAAAATAGTTCAATGTAGATGGCACATAAAATACTTTTCCTGAAATTTACCGTATTTGGTATTCACAAGAAGAAACTCTTTAAAGTTTTAGGAAAATTACATTTTCTGAATATAACACCAACAATTGAGATCTTGCTGAACTCGTTATTTTTACAGGCACTGCTTTACTTGCTTCTGGGAATTTTAAGTCTCAGATCTCTGTTTACAGCACATGAATACCCATAGCTATCTATCTGGCAATGCCTATAGGTGTTTATGGGTGTATTTAGCCACTTCATGGTTGCTCGGGGTGATTAGGGCCAACTGAATCTGGTACTATCATGAAGGCTGCCACGGGTCTTTTTTAGCACAACAGGAGCAGCAAATGTAAGCTTTCTTGGTACAAATTACAAAGCTTCATCACCAAGACAAGCTGAACTGAACCATTTGCTGCAGCAGTCTGACCCTGCCAAACTCTGATCAGTTTTGGTGAGCTCTGGAATAGTAATAAACAACTAAGTGTCACCCATTAAAAGGACCAATGTGCTTTTATCAATAATAAACTGATGAAACCATTAAAAAAAATACTCTGGAGGTTTATTTGCAAACTGAGATAGTGATTGTGAACTTTAATCCCAAAACAGAAATATCAGTTTATGTTCTCAAGAGCGCCATTTTCCCTTCTTCATGTTTGAATATTGGAAGTGCACGCTGGCCTGTGGCCTGAGCTTTCCCTCATCAACAGTGCACCTTTAATGTCCCCTTGTAGTTTAGGAAAAAATGGAACTAATGCAGCACAGCAGCGTCCAGGACATCTCATGTATGGCCTCATCTATTCTTATATCCATTACTGCTAACATCTGTCCAAAGCCAATAATTTCATTTCTTGGGGATAAGCTTGAAATCAAAGGCATTTCCAGTCAAGAAAAAAAAGGGAGTTTTTATGTACTATTTTATTTCATTTTATTCCAAATTTTTTCTAAAGGTAGTTGGACATATCAAAGATTCTGTGCAAGTTCTGTATAAATATACAGAATTCTCAGAAAGCTGTCAAGAAAAACAAAAAAGAAACTACATGGATATTACTATTGTTATACATTCATTATTAGTGAAAATATAGAAAACATCATGTTATTTTGGATTTCTGGAACTTTACCTTCTAAATGCAAGTATTTTAAGAAGTAAAAGGATAAAATGTAGTTATAGAAGTTGCAACTATAGTGGAAATAGAGTGACCAACAAAATGCTAGAATTGAGAAAGAATAAAATTCATTTTTTCTTGAACTATTCTCTTGTATATCAGGCTATAAGAAAGTTATGGAAAGATATTTGTCCAGGAGGGAAGATAAAGGGTAAAGAATGCCACCATCATACTGAAGGTAATACTTTGGGAGGACTGATAGAGTCTCTCTTTCAATTTCAGGCATCCTGCTCTGCTTATGTGCACATATTCTTTTACAGAACTGGTATGATCAAAAACAAGTGGCCAGTATAATATCTAATATAAAAAGCCACTAAGGAGGATTAAGAATTGAACTCACAAAACTAACTTCTTGGGAATTTCAGTGGTTGTTTCAGTTTAAGTCCCATAAGCAGAAGGCTAGCTTCTCGGTGATGATGAATTACACCATCCCAGGCAGGGCTATAATCAAGTTTCTAGTCTCCTCTTCTTATCCCTCCTTTTTGTCCCCCAAACACCACATGAATAATGTGGAGAGGAACTTCATGAGCAATGTCTTCTTTTTTCATTCTGATTTGCAGGCATTCATTTTTCCACTTAGCATTTTTGAAATATCAGATTACACACATAAACTAGCTTGTCTATGTATACAAAGTAAAAGATGAATTCTCTTGTATAAAGTCTCTGAGCAAAACCAAGTGATAGTAAATAAGGCTTACAAAGTGCTTTAAACACTGTAGTGATCTGCATATCAGAACAAATAAAGTGTCATTTTAATTTTTCTTCAGTAAATACACATTCTATTAATTCTTATAAATATAGGCCATTGAGTATGCAATATGGACATATTTTAGTAAAATTTTGATTTTCCATTTTATTAGATTTTGCTTTCCGCCATGGGTTGAGGGAGAACTTATTTATACAGAATATAACTTGATGTTTCTAATGAAAGCCTTTATATTTTAAAATATCTTAAGGAACCAACATTGCTGAAAGCATATGTATGAATAGGTAGAATAGTTACTTAATGGAGACCTGTGTAAGTTTAAACAACCTATGTGCTCTATTATAAATAAATAAAATACCCAAAATCTGTGACTAGTTGAGCAAAAAAGCAGTTAAACTTGGTGAGATGTGAAATTATGTTTTAATGCATGCAAAACACATTCCAATGCATATTTTTAGGTAGAGGCTGATTGACTTTTCTCAGCGTTTAAAATTAAAAGCTGCCTTTAGGCAGTTAAGAACCTTGGGAGAGCTTTTGGTATTATTAAACTCAAGCACTTATATTTACTTCTACCATAGAGCCATGCAAAGACCAACACTTAAGTCTCATCCAAGGATAGATTTTTTACATGGCCATCTGTCTATACTGTTCCACATGGCCAGCTCATCAGTATCTCTTCCCCAGGGTGAAATCACCACCCTACACAGATGAGTATGTTCATTTTTTTCCTATCCCAATCATGTTTCCCTCATTCTCACCTGCTCTCATGAAAGTCATATTAACAATAATAAGGAAATAATAATTGATACATGGATAGACAGTTTTGTGTCAAGCACTGGTTACTGTATTTATGTAACTATCTCTTTATAGTCTGATAACTTATATGGAGTAAGTAGAATTATTAATCCCATTTTACCATTTGAGGGAATTGAGATTTAGTAGAGTTAAATAATCTGACCAAGTTTGCTCAGCTCTCAAATAAAGCTAGAAACGAATCCACGTCTATGTGTCTCCAAAGCTGAGCAAAGAGCGAGCATGTGATGTATAATTCACTTCTCAGAGGCTGTTTAGGTTTCATTAATTTTCCCTTTCAGTGATTAGGCTACAACTCATTTTACTACAAGTTTTCCATGATTAGGAAAGTAAAGATCTTTTATACTCACACTGTTTAATAAATATATATTAGTACTTTCATACAAGATATTAGGTTAAATGAGTAGATTTTATCAAATATATCTATTTATTAGTCATTATTTAAAATTGTTTATTTTTAGAATTGAATATTCTATGGACTTAATTCTCTCAGAGTTTACATGTGTGGGTTACTATTTTCCTTAACTTTCTCATGTGTTTGTCCAAAACAGTTTCGTTTCGATATAGTTTACATAGACATGCAAGTGTGTGATTTGGGCAAAATTACAAATTCACAGTCTTTATTTATCTGTTCTGAGTTAAAATATGTTGTGAGCCAATATAATTTATAAACTCTGATTCACTAAGGGCAAATCTTCAATTGTAGGTTCTATCTTAATATACTATCATTTATTTCCTATTACAGGTTAAGATAGAATATTAAATTCAGTAGAATGATTATTTGAGAAAGACATGGTTTTGTTTTGATAACTGTCAGACGGTGATGGGAATTTTACCTCAGGATGCAGTGTAACACTATTCAGATCTCAACAACTTTGTTACACATTAGTGCAAGTGTTTTAGGAGCCAGAGCAGATGACATTTTTACCTGCTCACTCTTATCCACCTTATTTAAATGAATACTGAATGAAACAGGTGGTTTAACTAAAGAGAAATCTGTCCTGAGAATATGGATAATTTCTAATCATATACTCACTTGTGTCTCATAATGAATTAGGGGAGAAAAAGCCGTTAAGATCAGAATTAAAAAACAACTTTCATTCAAAGGTTAATTAATTCAACAAATATTCATTAGACGCCTACTACTGCAACACACTTTTCTAGATATTGGGGATAAAAAAATTGTTTAAATATAAAAAGTTTGATAATAGTTGTAAAAAATGTAGAAAAGATATTCATTTCATTAAGCATAACCATTACAGATACCATACATAAGTTAACAATACCTTTGAAGTATACATATTGCATTATAAATTTACAACTGACAGATATAAATCTTAATTTCAAGGACAAATAGAAAACATCAATGTCGACTAATGTACTTAGCAATTGAAATAATACGGAAAATCACTTTCTCAATATAATCTAAACTATATACTAAAACCAGAAGTTTTTGAGGTAATGTATGTGGAAATGGCATTTCAAAAGTCATTTTTGTAGTTCTCTTTGGATAAACTGATATTCATAGAAATAAAGTCCTGCTCCAAGCTTCCTGTTATCTAGTGCTATTTCATTAAGTGTAAGAATCATAGATACAGTAGCAAGAATGTTTATTTAACATCAGTTATCTACAGCAGTGGCTCACTGGGGCTAAAAAGATAGAATGTGGAGACATCCAGGCACAGGCTTTGGCAAATTGACCCTACCTTGCCCTGACTTCTCATGGTCTGGGCAATTCTGATTATAATCAAAGACAATTTGGGTCCTAAGCATCAAGTTTCTGGAACATTTAGACTCAATAAAGATATAGGCTCTTAGGAAATGGTATAAAGTATAGCACACTGAAATGACTGCATTTGCCCCAAGTAAAAGTCAATATGAAAAAAATCTCAAAGTTCCTGTGGATTTGACAAGAGAGGGATAGTATTAACACAGATTATTTTAATTGCAAATGAGAGAAATCAAACGAAGCTAATGTGTGTATAAGTAGAAGAGAAGCAAATGAAGAGAAGCAAAAGTAAATTTTATTTTCAGGGGAATGTCATAGGACTCCAGAAAAAAATAGAACTGTTCCTTTCAACTGTTTGCCTTCATTCTTTTTCAGCAGCAGGAGTCCACAGCTGTGTGCTACACTTGGTAGACTAAAAGTTTACTTTCCAACTGTTAATAATTCTAGCAACTAAAAAATAAGTCTATTTTATCATCAGATACTTCAGTAAATTGCAACTGGGGCAATACTGCCCCCTGGGATGAATATTATAAATTTGTTAAGACATTTTTGGTTGTAACAGTGATTTAAGGGGCCCTAAAAATTCAGCAATGTGTGGGACAGTTTTGTATCACTGTGCCTAGAACCCAAGTCTATTTTACATTTTTTTTAAGTAAATGAATTTTGCACAATAAATGAATTGTCCAGCAATACAATATTCATTTAAATGGAAAGAAATGCTATTTTGTTCAGAATTTACCAAGAGATATTCACTATATCAAAAAAATATGTCACTTCCAAGAACACCATTCATAAAATTTGAGTAGCATACATAAGAGATCTGTCAATCTTCAATTGTACCTTTTGCATTCAATGTTTTCTAGCATTTGAATATCAAAATACATTGAATCTCATCATAAAATGCTTTCCTATTATTTCCTTATTTCTCCTTTGTATTTTAATTAGGTCACAAAAGTTTTAAAATTATCTGCAAATAGGTTATATTATCAAAGTATTTACAAGAATATTTTAAAGGGGGCTTTCTAAAAATTATTTGCAAGTAAATTATATTATCAAAGAATTTTATAAGATAATTTTAAAGGAAATTATTAAAATTATGTGCTCTGAAAGTTGATATTGAATCTAACAGGGTTGAAAATCAGGTTATTTTGTCCATATATCGGAAGGGACAATCTAATTGGCCTAGCTTGAGTCGGATGTCTTACCATGCCCCAATTATAGTTAAATAGCCAGACTCAGAAATTAAAACTAAGTTGCCCAAAGTTCATCCTTAATGGCAGTGCAGTCAATCTCCAAAGATATAGGACAGAGAGCCTATCATAGATTTCTCCTATAATTATACAGGTCTGGCACAGAAATAATCATAGAAAATATAAATTAGGTCATATTTTCCATTTAGCACTTCCCCAATTTCAAGCATTTCACCTTTTCCCATCCACATTCCTTTATCTACACTACAGTAAAGAGGTCCTTTTCTGTTCTCTGGTTATGATCTCATACCAGATTAGCCAACACAGGCTTTCTCATTCATTCAATTATTCATTCTTTCATTCACTTAATACGATTTCAAAGTATTTACTATATACCATGCCTCAAACAAGATACTAGGAATAGAGTGATCCAATAAGATCACTGCCTTAATGAAAATTACACTTTATAGGAGGAGAAAAAAATAAACAGAAATCCTTTTTAAAGTTTGTTTTAGAATGTAAAACTGCCACTATGAAAAAAATGAGACATGATAGGGAGTAACTGGGAGGAACTGGTTCTTTTTCTGTCATGGAAAATATCCTATGAAAAAAATATCTCTTTGGGGAACTGCTGGACTAGCAAATCTGATAAATAAGTTTGCATTACAATATTAATGTTCACAAATGATTTATTCCATTAATTTTTACCAAATGTCTATCACAAAATTAAAAAATAATTTTTTGCAATTATTTATTTTAGCACCTTTGTTTTATACTTGAGGTAAATATTTTTATAAGCATATTTTGTTTGTTTGTTTATATATGTATATCCAAAGTTACTTAGCTAGTCAAGGTCCCAGAAGTCATGATGTTTTTTATGGATTCCCAAACTTTGGTCTATCAAACTTAAAAAGTCACTGTGTGTGTATGTATGTGTGTATTACTAAATTAGAAAGAGAAATTTTATATTAAATTCTAACAGCAATTAAAATCAATTTTTAAAATTAAAAAAAATGTAAAATTAATAATTGCCAACATTCACTTTTAGTTGCAGATAAGTAGAAATTCATGAGGGAATAGTTTTGGAAGTACTCTAAATTCAAAGGAATAATTTAAATGATAAAAATTTCAGACAAATTGAGAAATATTTTTTTCTAGGAGGTAGGGAGATTAGAGGATCTTAAATCATACCACATAAATTGCTTTCTATTTCACCAACACTTTGAGGTGATGTTTAACAATGCCTTAAGAATCTCTTCCTCTGACCAATCTGTAATTGAGCTGAACTAAGATTACTAGAACCAGACATAAAAATAAATTTTTTCTCTAGATGAAGTGTTGCATAGAAAACTCAAAATAAGCTTCATGATGGAAAGTTTGTAATAAGACTTCAGCTAAAAAAAATAGAGTTTCTATAATGTTTGGTGTGCAATATGTTAAAAGTAGGCCTTGAAAATCCAAAGGGGAAATTTCCCCACCTGACCCAAAGCTGACATCTTGTGCAATCACTACAGGGTGCTGGTGAACCTATTAAAACTCTAGAAATGTGTAGTTAATGATTAGTCACAGGAACTGGGTACTACTTACTTCATTATTTAACTCATGTTTTTATTTAGTGTAGGACCAGATGACAAAAAAAAAAAAAAAAAGGCAGTTTAAAAAAAAAACCCTCTCTATTTTCTTCAATATACAATTTTGGTCAACTATCAAATATTGCTAAATATACACTAAGGATGTAATAAATATCTAACATATCAGAATTCTGGTAAATAATGTTAGGTATGTAAGATATAAAACAATCTACAATCCCTGATGTTTATACTTACATGTTTATATTTTGTATAATTCAGATAGAATAGAGTCAGTGCATATATACATTTATATTATCTAAAAATGGTATAGCATAATCACCATGGTTTGCAACTGCTAGGAGAAAACATCTTAAAACCTAAACATAGTCTTACCATATAATCTAGAAGTAGTATTCATAGGTATTTCCAACTGATTTAAAAACTAATGTCCACACTAACATATGCATGCAAGGGTCTTTAATACTTCTATTCATAATCATTAAAAACTGTAGCAACCAAGATTTCCTTCAATAAGTAAACAAAGAGAAAATTGCAGAACATCCACAAAATAAAATACTATTCAGCAATAGAAAAGGAATGAAGTACTAAGCCAAACAAAGCCATAAAAAAGATAGTATGGTAGTTCTTAGATAAACTATATCAATATGTCAATTTTTTCTTTTTTCATGAATATTTAAAAAACTTATAAAATACTAAGCTAGATAAATAAAAAGAAAATCACAAATAGACATATCATAGTAAAATGAAAGAACACTAAAGACAAAAAGAATATCTTTGAAGTAGCTAAGTAGCAAAGAAGCACTATCTCTATGACATTTGGACTAAAATCTGATTTCTCATAGACATCGGAATCAAGAAGATATTGAAATAATACCTTCAATATCCTAAGTAAAAATACCTATTTCTCTAAAATTGTATACCCAGAAAACATATTTCAAACATGAGTGTGAAAGATATTTTCAAGAAATATCTTAAAAAATGAGAAAACCAAGTTTGCCACTACCATTTATACTTCAGACAACAGGCTAGCGATTTCTGGAATGAAGAGAAATCAAGAAGTAAGATTGTAGAAATAAATCTAAATATACTAGAAATTACAGTAAATGTAAATAAGCTAAATGAGGTAAGTGAAGGCCAAACTGTATCCAAATTAATTTCTAAAACCTAACTACATGCTGTTTGCTAGAAATAAATATAAAACATAACTATACAAGGATGTTAAAAATATAAAGGACTAAAGAGATATATATCAGAAACATGAACTAAAATAAAGTTATTATTATTATTATACTGTTATTAGTTAAAGCTGATATAGCTATATTAAAATTAGAAAAAATAAAATTTAAGACAGAAGTCATTATCAGAGGTAAAGAAGGTCATTACATAATAATAAAGGTCTCAGTTCACCAGGAAAATATAACAATTCTAACCTTATATTTATCTGACAACATAGTCTCAAGTCTACAAGGCCAAAGTGGAGAGATCTGCAAGAATATCATCATAACAAAACTTTAACATAGTTCTTTCATAATGTGTAGCTTAAACAAAAAATAGAAAGATTATAGAAGATCAAAACAATATAAATAATAACCTTAATCTAATATAACTTGGTCTATAACAAGAGAAAAAATATAGATAATTTTCAAGAAACTCAGAACATTCATGACTATTGGACTTTATTCTGCCCCGTGAGCAATTTTCACCAACCCTCAAAAGACTAGTATCATGCAGACCATTTTCTCTACTGCATACAATTTAGTTAAGAATGTATAGTAGAGTTAAATGCATAAAGTGTGTAGAAACACAAAGGAAGTAACAATCATCTTTTCCTGGGCCTAAGTACTAGTCAATAAATAAGAGTTCTATCAGCAAAGAAGCAGAGATATATTCCAGAAAAGCACATTTGAAATACTACAAAAAAAAAAAAAAAAAAAAAAAAGACTGGTGTGATTGAGGAGACACAAGTTATTCAATGAAGTTATGGTAGAAAGTGTGTGTGTGTGTGTGTGTGTGTGTGTGTGTGTGTGTGTGTGTGTGTGTTGTAAGGTAGGTCAAAGAGTGGTTATAAATAGCCTGGAAATAAGCAAGCTCCATACCATGTTGTACCAAGTTGAAGAGTATGGATTATATAATAAGCAATAGGAAATTAACAAAAACTTTTAAGCAGGTGAGAGACCAAATTTATTCTAAAAGGGAAATCTGGAAGCGTTGAATGTAGATTGTTCGTCAAATAGGCCAGAGAGAGGTAGGGCAGTTAGAAATTCTAAGGAAGTTGACTGATTCCTTCAAAAGATAGAATCTCCCTTTGAAGAACCATGAAAATATCTTGCTTCCTAGAATCGCCCATTCTTGCAAATTGCATTTACTTAAGAGATCCCTCACTAGCCATTGTTATCACTGGCCATCTTCAGTTAAATTTTGGTCCCCAATTCCTACTTTGATCTATGCATACCAACATTACCTTACTCTTATTAGTCCATATTATAAGCCCCACTGAATAGCTAAAACACAGCTATAATGATTAACTTTTACTGAAAGACTAAGGATAACAAAAATAAAATAATTACAAAGTCATCTAACCAAAAACCGAGATTTACAAGTGACTGACAAACCAAGTTCATTAGTTTTAATGTGCATTTCAGAATACAAACACTTTGGCCTATCTTTATTAAAATCCCTTTCAGGCCTGCCTCTCTGACTAGTTGGGTTTCTTACTCTGTTAGCATACTGTCCTTGGGCCACCTTACAGACACAGAGCTGTCAAATTCCCAGAGGCAGATAATATTTCTGAAAAATCTGATCAAACTGTCAAAAATACAGAAAATCAGCTAAGGAAATTGTCAAACATAATTCATGTTTCTGGGACAGTGTAATACAAAGATTTCATCAAGGCAGAAAACTAAAATTGATCATTATTATCTCTAAATAATCTGTGATTTCCTTTCCCCCAATTAAACATTTTTGTCATAGTTAATCAGTGAATACTCTCAGGTCTATCTTCCAGGAATCACCTTTTCTTCATTTTTAAAGGTAACCTTAGGCATTTCTAGAAATCTCCAAATTTCTCTCCATCCAGAATCAGTCCCAATCTTGGTGCCCATTTCCAGTCTTCATCAACTTATTCTGAGGAAAAAAAGGATATATAAATCCCTTCACACTGATTCCTATTCCTCTCATAACCCTAGGGCCACAACTGCAGAATCACATTAAAATTCCTTGAAATATAGTCAACATCACTGCAAAAGATACATATATCTTATGTATATATACATACATATATATGTATATATTTGACAAAAACTTAGAGTAGAGAATATGAGAACTTGATCTAAGGTTTTAACAGAAGGTGTGGAGAGAAACACTCAGACTAAGTGGTATGATGGACTTGCTGATCAATTAATGTGTGAGATTAGTCAATGAGATAAACAGAAAAGGATCTCCTGAGTCCAATTTGGGTACCAAAGCGAATGGTGACACATTAAACAGAATACCATAGTATTGTCATGCAAAATGTAGACACTGGATTATTTAAATAAAAGGACAGAATATCAGTTAAGTCAAATTTTCCTTTGAGGTGTGAGAGCATAATATTTATTCTGTTTTTGTGTTTACTTGGAGTCATTCTTTCTTTTTCAGTTAAGCTTTAAACTGCTGTTAATTCCCCAAAGTTTAGTTGATGCTTCTTCTTTTGTAGTCCAATAGTATTTATTTGTACTCCAATAGCATTCATTTATACTCCAATACTATTCATTTGTACTGCAATACTATTCATCATAAAGTAAAAAGTAAAAAGTAAAACAAAAAAAGATTTTGATCTTTGGGATTGATTGCAATGCACACTCTAGATAACACTAAAGTTCCATTTTACAACTTTTAATGAGCACAAAATTTAAAATAAATCTGTCGTGCATCCTATTAAACATCAGAAACTGAGAAACAGAAGACAAAAAATACACTGAGCACATTCACAAATAATTTTACAATTACACAAGTCTATGAAATCAACTTAAAGTATAGCATTAACTATTTAGTCATTTGAGATTGTGTATTATCACATAATATTAAATTTTTAGTATGTTAGTATCATATCTTTCCAAATGTTTCTAAAATTTACTTTGAGGTATATAAATATAAACATTGAAACAAACGGGAAACATTACTAGTTGCAAATGTTAAACACAAAGTCAGTTGCGTTTTTATTTATCATGTATTAAGAGCTATTCTTATTTTATTGTTATTATTAGGAAATCAAATAAATTTATATGTAACAACATATTAGTATTTATAAAAAGAAAGAGTGTTTATATAGTAACTGAACACAGAAGCAAATGAGAAATCCTCAATTTCACTTGCTACAAGCAAAAACATGTTTAACCTAATCCAGCTGTGTATTCACATCCCTATTAAATGCTTATAATTTCTCCCAGAAATACTTTAATAAGAAGAATCTTTATCATTAAGACACAGCACTGTGAATGTAACTAACTGCTTACTCTTTGAACCATGACTCAGGCATGATCTTTAGGAAACTTATGAGATGACATAAAATATCGAAAAGTCTAATTGCCTCTGCTGCTTAGAGCAATCAAGTGATCAAAACACAGATTTTACAAACTGAATCTTAAAAAAAGTTTTTAAAAATGTTGATTTTGATGAACTTATTTATTTTTAATTTTTCTTAAAATAATAAATCTCCACACCAGATAAAAGTAATAGGCATTAGAAATGCAGAGATTTAAAAATGCAAGTTATAATTCTCCACAATGGCCAAATTTGAGAATTATAATAATGATTTAAGACAGAATGTCTTAGAATAAGTAAAGACTCTGATAACTTAAGCGCTAAATAGCAGTCTTTTTTGTAGTGGATTTCATTTTGTGGCAAACAGGTTTACAAGTTATGCATCTATTATATACAATAGAAGTCATGCACACAGCAGGGATATATTCGGCATGATTCCTAAATTTTGCAGCCCCTGAAAAGTTAAAGGAAATGCGTACAGAGGTATAAGTTGTTCAAAAGATATGTTAAATATTGAGAGATGTCCATGGAAACATTTTGAAAATAATTGAGTCTCTGAAAAAGATCACAATAATTTTTAAGTACATATCCATTATAACCACTAAATCTTTATGAAAGTATTTAGAAATAGTGAAAAAAAAGCATTTCGAGTCTAGGAATTAAGTTAAGGCACAAGAGTATTTGTTAGAGATGGGCCACAAATCTGCCTCTAAGCTTTTTAGCAACTAAGGTAAAGGGGAAATACAATCAGTTTTATGATGAAAAGGATTTATATGGTTAAATACCAAATAGTTCCTTAGAAGTATAAATACTTCTGGTACTCAGACTAGATAGAATTTCTCTCAAGTTAAGAGGAAGGAGGAAATGCAGAATATAATTCAATAAGTCTTAAGTAAGCAATTTCTATCATTGAATTAGTTAGCTTCTCTTTCTGATTTGGATTTTAAAAACCCTCAAATATTCTGAGTTGAAATAGACTTGTGGAATCACAATCATAACAGTATTTTCCCAATTAAGACATTGATCTATTATATCATATTCCATAAATATTTCTTGCTCATGGTAGCTGAATTGCTTGTGTGTACCCAAGAAAGAATCAAAGGCTCTTTTTTTTTGGTAGATAATATGTTTTTTCCAAGCCATTCTAAAAAAAAAAAAAAAAAAACAAGAGAGTTTAAAAACTAATGTGAAAAGAAATTAGATATGATAATGAGTGGGTTAGCAATTGAAGCATCACATGCCTCCAGCAAAGAATGTAGGAGGCTCTGTGCTCTTACAAGTTTAAGGTTTGCATTTTTAATTGTGTAAGAGTAACCACGATGTCCATGACTCACACCATTAATAATTCAGCTGAGACACTGACAAAGCAAGTGTGCATGTGCAAGGCACTAACAGTTTAAGTCAAAACCTGATTCACCACCCAGAAGCCAAAGTTAAATCAACTTGGTTATATTCTCTTCCCCATGTCACTTAAGCACTCTGGTGAATGATAGAAACTGTGTTTCTTTAAGAGTTCTCCAGAAGAATGACAAAATCAAGTTCCGATGATGAAAGGGAAGAGGTATATATTTTATTAGATAAATCATACCATCTAATTGGGCTCTGAAGTGTTGAGAGTTGCAACGGTTTAGAAATGTATTCCTCAAAAAAGATGCTATTCAATATTGACTCCGTTATCAATATAAGAGAAATATCTCTCCAAAAAAATATTGAGTTATCTATATATCTTAATCTGTGATTCTCAGTGTAAATAAAATTTTGTATAAACAATATGAAAAAGCATATCAAGATTCAAAACTAAATTTAAGTTAACTTCATGTTTAATTCTGTTAAGTCTCAAAAATTCTTACTGGGAACTTTAATTTTATTATAGATTAAATCATTTATTATTTATTTCCATATTACTGAGATATTGTAAAAGCTAAGCACTTAATAATTTTAATGTAAATATCATTTGGGTCTTTTTTTTTTCAAATTTCAAGACTAATACTTGATTTACAATAAGCTGGAATGCCAAAGCCACATTTGAGGTTAAATCCAATTACAGTCCTAAAAAAATCAAAAATTTTTGCAGTGATCTGAGAGGCAGAATACTGAGGAAGACAAGTGAAGTTAGACAAATATATAGAGTTTATTTTAAAAGATTGGCACAAGATTATAAAACTGTTAGTCAATAGCCTAAACTCATGATTTATTTATTACTTTCTCTTGGGTTTTATTTACAAATATCAAACAACAGCCATTTGGCCTAAAGTAACTGATTGGGAATGAGCAATATATCTATATCTATATCATCTATATCTATATCATCTATATATCTATATCTATATCTATCTATCTCTTTCTCTCTATCTCTATCTCTTTCTCTGTATCTATATCATCTCTCTCTCTCTCTCTCTCTCTCTCTCTCTCTCCATATGGAGAGAGAGAGAGAGAGAGAGAGAGAGAGAGAGAGAGAGAGAGAGAAGGAGACAGAACAACTATTCTGTGACAAGTTAATACTATGACTATAGCTCAAATACCTTCATTTTCCTTTGAAACAAGAACAATAGAGAAATTCAGTAAGAAATTTCTACCATCACAAGTTCCATGAACTTCCTAGAGTTCTGGCCTACCTACAGTATTTGGAAATAGAGGGCATAGATTTGAATTCTTATTTCATTGTTTATTAACCTCGTAATCCTAAGCATTTTACTTGATTTTTCTGGTTCTCCATTTTGATCCCATTAAATATATAACAGCAGACAAACCTATCATGATGTTCACACAAGGTGATATTCAGGAAATAGAAAGAGCTATTTTAACTTTATTCATCAATTTAAAATGAGTTTCTTCCAGGAGGGCACAAAAAAGTCATTCTCAGAAACATATCCAAGCCTTAGACTCTCAGACCTGGAAGACAGAAATCACCTGGTACCAAGGTTTTTATCTGTTCCTCAGTCTTACAGTTATAGACTGTGTCCTGTGGTCAACTGCAGGGGCCATGGGAAGTAGACAGGATAGAGGTCCCAACCTCTCTTGCCCCAGCCAGAGCTGTACCCCTCTGATTGGCATCAAATTATTGTTTAGAATATATTGTTTGAACAAATTCTTCAGCCATGGTAGCTGAAATTACAACAAAACCCACAAATCAAATTCAATTTTCACCCTGCAATACCAAGATCATCTTCGAAACCTGAGGTAAAGAAGGAATGTGACACATGCCAAAGTTGTTACCTCTGGTAAACAGCTAAGCCAGGATATGAACAAGGTCTTCAAATATCACCTCAACCAGATCAATGCCCCTCCCATTGCACAATCCCCTTAAAGGTTGCAAGCTGTTAGAGTTGTAACAAGGAGTAAGAGCTTTAGCAGTTTGGGGTGCCACTGACTTCTAACTTCTGATGAACTCATTTTGGTGAGGTGATTGTTTCAATTAATATCTAAGGCTAAAGCTTGAGCTCTTGTCTCCCAGATGGATATTGCCATGGCAATTATAGCCTTTCTGACTGGATAACAAAATCCTTTAATTTTTAAGCATAGATAACCTATTTAATAACAACAAAACAATATAAATGTTCTAAAATCTGATCAGGGCTTACAATATTTCATAATCAATCTACAAAAATATTGTGTAGGAGCATCAAGAAAATTCAATATATTTGATGCAATTAAAAAAAATTAACTGTAGTTCTCCCAAAGGGATGATAATCCTTAAATGTGTTCATTCTGTAGTTGACCTAGAAATCTCTTACATTTTATTCAGGATATGAGATCACCTCATGCTTCTAAACATTTGCCAAGAAAAAGAAGAAACTTAGAATAGTAGAATACAAATTTAGTATATTAAAATCTGTATTTATATAAAATGAGGTAGCTCACTTTTAGTCACAGAGATTTAGAAGCTTAGAATTATATCACTAAAGAAGCACAATTCTCAATAACTGAACTTATAAACTTTTTAACACAAACATTTACTAATTTATACATACTCATTTAAATGCATATGCTCAAAAACTTCATAGAAATTTAAATGAAAGTACATGGTCATTTTCCTTAGTAACTTAGAGTTGTAAGCCCTGCCAAATCATATTTTAGCTAAATTTCCAATACAGTATGTGAAACACCTCATTAAATATATAAAAAGAATGCCCCTAAAGACACATGCTGATTTATTATTGTCTTATAGCATTAAGCCATCTTGCCTGTGATTTTGAGTCCATAAATATTAAAATATTCTTCTTATCTGGACCTTCAAAATTAGATGTATTTTCAACTGGTAAAGTCCAGAGATCAGCAAAGCTATAACAGCCAGTTAGGAGATTGGAATATATGCTTAAGTAATGACAGCAGGCCACTAAAAGTTTCTAAAATAGTCATTTTCATAACTTCTCTCAAACATATTTTTCTTAATTCTCTCTTCACTCATATCAAAAATGTGTCCTCATCACTTTCTAACTTTTAAAAAACATTTTAAAAAAATGTTTCACTACCGAAACATTTTACTATTTGAAAGTTATTTCAGTTTCAATGAAACAAGTTCATATTTTGAATATAAAGAAATCAAGGTTAACTGTTTCTAAACCTTCATGATTGGTTCCTGTTAACAAAAAAGGATTAGAAGTAGACCTAGATAGGGAGAAGTTATCATTCCTTTAGATGTAAAAGAGGTCAAATGATTCTCTATTCACAAATTGTTTCTTTATTCTAAGCCAAGAAATGAATATATAAGGCAGGTTGCTAAAAATATGACCTTTGTAAGAAAATACTATTTTTCACTACAGGATGACTAACAAAAAAATGCCACCTACTTACACTCATCACAAAGCCTCCTACACTGCAGCAAGCCTGGCTTTCCTGGGCTGAGTGTCTTATTGATGAAACAAAAAAAACATTTTTAGAATTCTCCTAAGTACTAACATTCTTATTTTATTGAAACCAAACAAATGTACTATGAGACTTGGTTTAAGGCTTCAGCAATTCGAATCAACCACTTGTTTAAAGACCTGTGCTTTTTTTTTTTTTTTGCTAGATTATCATTTCTCACCTAAGCAATACTTTCTTAATGACCTAATTGTATTATTCAGCAAGGTATTTAAATCACCTATCTAGGTCAGGTTTCAAGTTCTTGGTAGATGAAATTTTCTTTAAATTAAAGATAAAATTAAGCAACAGTGACTGGACTACATTTAATTAATTCAAAAAAAGTATAATTATATTTATTGAAAAGTTATTATGTAGTTTATGATTTTTGTACCTTTCAAAATCATAATTAAGAAAACATTTTAGAAGCATATTGTTTATGTTTTGCAAGTAATAGAAACATTTCATTTTTACTTCTAGCCAGTCCTCTCATTAAGAGAACAAACCTGACAAATAAATAAAGCTGGGATCAAATAAAACTGTAAAAACTGTACTATACAATCTTGTTTTATGTTTTTGATCTCAAAGCAAATTACAATTATCTGGACATATATGCTTAGCATCTGAAAGCATAACCTCTTTATTGCCAAATTAATAGAAATGAATTAAAACTCATTTCAAAAGTGCAGTAAAAAAATCACTAAAATCGTGTGTATTATTTAAATATAGCCGTTTATTCGTCCCACTATCTCATAAATAAATGCTACAATACGTAAAGTTATAAGTGTTGACTCTAAAATTTAGCAACATTCTCTGTTTCAGGGCATAAGATATGTTGTTTAAAAGAGGGCAACTGCAGAGCTAAAAATTTTTTAAAAAGCTAAAGTTATCATTTTAAATATCAACTACTAAAAGAACTCAATAATAACTCAGAGATATTCCAGGATAAAGGGTGCTTTCTCTAATATCAATATTCATTAACACCCACATTTCCAAAGCAATAACCCACATTTTGGGTTGTTTGATGTTTTTTCTTTAAAACTAACACAAGGGCAAAATCCAGAGTAAAGTTTATAAATTTATTGGAGAAAGAAACAGAGAGATCAAAGGGAAAAGAACAGACCAAAATTCTTTGAGTGAGAACTCTCCCTTTTCAACACTGATCTGTTTCATCAGGAACTTATGTGCAGACTAGAAGATGAAACATGATTGCCTTCATTAGTGACTTTCATATATATAACTATATTTTAGTTTTCCACCAAATCATCTTTTAATATTATAGTATGTTTAGTTTAATGATAAAGACTGTGATGGCTTACCACTTGATTATTGAAGCTTATTTTTAGTTTAAAAACTTGCAAAGATAACACTATTTAGAGAACAGAATATTAAAAAAATTAATGTCCACAAGTCCAGCATAGCAAAAAAATATACTTTTTTTTGTCACAATCTCATGAAGAGAAAACAATTTACCAAAAAGATAAAGAATTAGTAGAATCTTTCTTTTCTGAAAACTTTAGGTAATCAGCCTATACTAATAATGACACTAATGATCTAAAATTAAGCCAAATGGTATTATACTATTATGTACATTTACTTATTTATCAAATCCCAGTGAACAATGTTTTTATTTTCATGTTATTTGAAGCATCATACAAATAAAAGTTCTTATGTGGATGTGCCTTAATTTTTTGATGCAAGCATCTTTGGCTCATAGGAAGAATAGTTGACAAGTAAATAATGTCAAAAATATATATATCCCCAAGTTTTTTCTCCCCTCTCTCCATTGACTACTATGAGGGTCTCTTCAGAAAAAAAGCCACCGGAACATAACTTCAATGGGAATTATCTAGAAACCCAAGCCAATGGATTCTGCTGCTAAGTATTTCCACATGTAGTGCACCATTCTCTACAAAGTGTATATATTCTAGACTAAGTGTTTCAAAGCCTTCGTGTTCCAAAAGCGTAGTCAAATCTGACAACACAAATTTATTTCCCAAACTGGAAGATCCCAAACATGTTCTAATAAGGCTTGACTATCTCTCCTCTCTTGCTAGTTTTGACTCTCAACAGTGGCTTGTCCCTGAAGTAATTTTACAGCAACCTCAACAGATCTTTACCTGTAACATCTTTCAATTCTTCCCAGTCATTATCAATACACTGCATCAAGCCCTCAAGTCCTTCCAGTTTCTACCCTTTGCCGCTCCACCACAGTCTAGTACAGTCTGGCTGTGAGAATCTCTCAGTTAATATGTAGTAGTTTTGAGGTTAAGCTGGGATCTTCTACTAAAGTAGACAGAAGTTTCCTCAGTGGTTTTGTTCTTTTGCTGATTTAAACGATTTAAGTGGTGCCAGGGTTCCAGGGTGAAGAGGAGGAGGGTCATAAACTAGTAGGAAAATAATGAAGTTAGGAAAAATGATCACCCCAAATTATTTTTTCTTCCATTTCTCACAAGAAAAAGCTTTCCTCTGTGCCATACCTTATATTTAATAATAATAATAATAATAATAATAATAATAATAATAATAATTAATAATAATAATAATAATCTGGAGACTTTCCTCTACATGAAATACACATCACAAACGTCATTCATGTGCTCTCCTCTGCATCTAGAATAAAACCTAACCCTCTTTCAAGTGACTGGCATGCTCAGGAAAAGACTGTAAGGGATACTTTCAAACATAATGGCAATGTGTCCTCTCTTAGTATAGTACGGAGATAATAGAAGACTTCTATTCCAGGCCAAGGTCTACTGACTATGACCTTGGCCATAACAAGGAAACTTGTTCTCCAACTTTAACTGGAGCAGCAAATATGCCTCCTCCCCACTTCACTTTTCCCAACAAACCCAGAGTCTTACTTAAATGAAGTTGTTGTCTAAGCTCCCGATCGTCCTGCCCCTATCCCACCTTCATCTAAGTCAGTGGCAGGGCCAGTTCCATAACCTGCAAGCATTCTCTTTCCCTTCTTCCTTCTAAGCAATGAGGGAGCCTGGAGATCTGGGCTGCACATTCCAGGAGAACTGGGTTCCTGGGCTGGGCATGTTCTTGGCCAGGGCAGGGAGCTGGCTGCACACTGAGGCTATTGCCCTCTTCAAGGGATTTCTCCAACTCAGCTTACTGGGCAAATCCACTCCTCCGACATTTCCGAGAAAACCTCTACTAGTCAAGCTTCTCCGCTGGGTAGGGGTAACTAAAAACCTGAACAAGGGTACATCTGAATTGAATCTCTAGTTAAAAAATAACCTTTTGAAACAATATAGTAGAGTGTAGAAAATGCCTAGGAGTAAAGAAGGGTGAAGAATTAAAAAAAGAAAGAAAGAAAGAAAAAAAAAGACTTCTCCCAGCATCGCCCCCTTTCCCGCTTTTTCATTTCCAGTGAGCGGGACATTTAAATTATATTGTGGTTCGCTGATTTTTTGTTGTTGTTTCGTGTGTGTGTGTGTGTGTGTGTGTGTGTGTGTGTGTGTGTGTGTGTGATTTTTTAACCAGTACCCATGGGCAGAGGGGAAGACTGTCAGCCTAGATGCTCCTGCCAGCTAGCCCCTCGCTGCCAACCGCGGAGGGAGGGGCGCAGCGGGGCACCCAGCGGAGCCGCGGGAGCGGCGGGGGCTCCGCGCGGGTGCAGGACAGAGCGCTCGGACGGGGGCGGGGGACTCCCCAGGTGACGCCCCGGTCCCACCCCGCCCCGCAGCCCTGAGCGCTCCCGCCTCCCCGCGCCCTGCCCTCTGCCCAGACCCGCCGCGGCCGGCAGGTCCGGCGAGCTGGGGCACCCTCCAGGCCTTCCCCTTGCTGCCGCCCCCTCCTCCTCCTACTCCCCCCAGTGAACGCGAGTTCGCGCCCGGGCCCGGGCAGCCGCGAGCCCCTGCCAGCAGCCGAGGGAGAGAAGGGTCGGGTCGCATTAAAAGTGCTGGAACAACAACGAGCCGCCTCGGGACCGCGAGGCTCCGAGCGGAAATAGGCTGTCCCCGTGTGGGCGGGGGCCGGAGCGGGGACCGCAGGCGAAGCGGACGCGCGGCGCGGGCCACTTCGTGCGCGACCCGGCGACGGCGGGCAGAGCCCGCGCCGCCGCTGCTGCCGCTGCTGCCGCTGCTGCAGCTCCCCCGGGCCAGGTGCACGCGCAGCCGGCGCCGCGTCTCGTCCCCGAAGTGCTGCTGCTGTCGCGGACGAGGAGGACAGGGCGACTGCTGTCGGGCGGAGCAGGCGGGGAGCGGAGCCCGCCCGAGAGCGCCGGCCCAGCTCCGACAGCCGCCCTGCGCCTACGTCCTCGGCCCGCGGAGGGACCCCGGTGCCCCGATGCCCACGCGCGGTCCCACGGGGCCGCCAACTATCCGAGCAGCGCAAACAAGACACAGCGAGAGCGAGAGCGAGCGAGCGAGAGAGAGAGAGAGAGAGAGAGAGAGAGAGAGAGAGAAAGGAAGGAACGACGCCCGCCCAGACCGAAGACCCCGTACCTTGAGCTCCTCAATGTCCAGGTTGGTCGATCTGTCCATGGAGCGAAACTAAAGGAAGTGGAGAGGGACCGGGCAAGTTGTACCAAAAAACAGTCTAGTCTTTTAGTTTCCAGCCTAAACTCAGCTTTATCCTCCTCCAAGCCCTGGCAGCTTCTCCTCTCAGTCTCATTCTCCGTGATCACGCCGCCGCCGCCGCCGCCGCCGCCGGTTAAAAATAATAAAAAATAAATAAATAATAATTATAATTCACTTTGTTTTACTTCCTCAAAGATTTCCTGACAGGTGATCTTTACCGCGGTGCCACGCAGCTCGGTCGAATCTAGCAGGGGGTGAAAATCCACTCTTTTTGAAAGATTATTTCTTCTTCTGCAATAAGCTTAGAAACCAGCGAATTGCTGCATCCCAAGAAAAAAAGCTGCTTCCCCGGACAGCATCATGCGGCAAATTGCAAGCAAATGTGTTCAAACTGAAGAAAAGAGTATATGATAAAAGCCTTCTTTCGTCAGGCTTACTCTGGTAGCTAATTTAGCACACTGTGAGCTCCAAGCATTAGCGATGATCAATTTCCCTGGCAAGATAACCAAATCCCCAAAGTCCTGCATAGACCTAAAAAATGTCTTGTAGCTAAGAGGTATTCTCTCAGTGGAGAAAAGAAGATAAAAGTCTGAAGGGAACGTTCTCCTTTGAAGGTTATGCTAAAAGAGTTGAGAGACAGGAGGTGGCTCCTACAGAGGAGAGGAAAGAGGGAAAGAGCGAGAGAGGGAGAGAAAAATTTTCCTCCCGTTTTGCTGTTTTACTGGCCTTCACCACCAGGTGACTGACTTCACTTCTTTCTTCCCACAGCCAAGCACTAATGGGATTTCTCTCATCTGTCAAAAAGCAACATTTCCTCTCCAGACAAATACTCTGCTACTGGGTCTTAAAGACTGCCCTCTGCCAGGAATCCACTAGGTGACAAGCATTTTAATTCATTTCATACTTGCCTCATCTTATTCCCTCCCATAGATCTGGGAGGAAAATGCATGTGTTTATTATACATATGCATTCACTTCACATCTCTGTTGCTTTCAGTGTTGTGGACTTTTTTTCTTTAACTTAAAGATGTTTGTATTAAGTGACAGATAGAAACATTAAAGAAAATTTCTTGTATTGACACTATCATAAAGCTGTCTTTTATTGGAAATTATTCTTTAAACAGACACTGAGAGTTCAGTACACTTAACTCGTAGGATATAGAATTGAGAGAAAGGTTTATTTTCTTCATATAAAAGTCACTGTAAAAGCTGACTCTTGAAGAATTTAAACAGTCTCCTCTTATTTTATTATGGCCACAGAAATGTTTTCAGATTCAGGAAATGAGCTAAGCAAGTAATTAAGTTTGTTTCTAAAATAAATTTATATATATATATGTATGTGTGTGTATCTATGTGTGTGTGTGTGTGTGTGTGTGTGTGTGTATATATATATATATATATATATATATATATATATAAAATCTTTTTTTTTCAGATTTAAATGTTCATCATCTAGCCTTCTGGTCTCCCTCTCTAACTTCATCTTTGTCCTCCATCCTCACTGTGCTCCAGCCACATGGTCTACAGGTCCACCTGCCATGTCTCCTGCCACTGACTCTCTAACACTGGTTCTTGTCCCTCAATCAGAGCAGCACTCTCACCCTTTTTTTCAAATTTAACCCTTATGCTTCTGACTAAAGTCACCTCTTCAGAAATTATTTTCCTCAGGTGAATTCCTCAGATATTATCCTCCTCTGTCCTCTCTTCATAGCAGTGACTTCAATTTATCATTATTTAATGTATCTGTTTGTCTGATTCTTTCAGTAGACCATAGCTCTGAAGGGCAAGTTCTATACCTTTCTTATTCATCAACATATCCCAAAAGTCTAGCATATAATAAGCACACAGATATCCCTAGAATGGATAAATGTGTGTGGGAAGAACCTTTAAGAGTGATTATTCTAATGTCTAAAAACCTTGATGACTTCTTCTCCCCTCAACACACAAATAGCAGTTTATCTCCTCCTAGTCTGCAGCTAAGCCTAGTGGGCTCAGCTTTATAATCAAGCATGAAGAGTTCTTTAGTTTAAGCTTATTCTTTTCCACAAACTTATCTAAGGTAGCTTTCTTTCAGACTTTGACTTATGACTACAGCTTTCAAGGTTAACACCAAGTATGGAACTGAACATCAGATTCTCAAAATTTTAAATGTTCATTTTACATAATTATTTTATACAATATATGATCTATGATAAAAATAATAAAGCTGCAATTTGAGAGTAAATGAATTTATATAAAGTGCATAACTGTAGAATGCTTCTTTTCCAGAAATTATCAATAATTCAACACGAATTACATAATTACATATGATTTTAAAAGTCAAGTTTTTGCATATAATTTTACATTTCATATCTTGTTATTGCCTATCTTTAAAAAATTGAATATAATAAGCAAATTTATTTTGAGCATATTAACAAAGTGATATTATCTCTAAGATAACTTTGAAAATTTTCAATTGTGAAAACACAGTTCAAGAAAGACAATTTCAAAAATAAACATTGTTTAAACACCATTCAGAAAGCATAGACTCCAGATAGTTTCTTAGCATGTCATAAGATATAGTTAGAAGAAAAAGTGATAGTGTACTTAATAATAAAGGCTTAGCTTATCCATATATTTTAAAAGTTATATTTAGTTATACATATAAAAAGACTTTAATTTATGTTTAGTAATATAAAATTATATTCAACATTTGATGTTGACTAGATTGGTATTATATGAGCTACAAAAAGAAACTATAGGTGATTTCCAGATCAGTTCCAAATCTGGGTCTAATTAAATGTCTACAGAGCCAGAGACTTGCAAGTCTTTTCCTAGTTCATGAATTCCCTTGCAAATTTATTAGGTTAAATATTTTTAAAAATAAAAAAAGTGAAATTTGATCACAAAAATGTGATTTGTGAAAACATACTTATATAACTTTTCAAGGCACTCAGGGTTCAATTCCACTTCAACTGATATGTGACTGAGCCAGCCATTAGAAAACGAAATAACTTTAAATAATTTGAAATAGGGCAATGGAAGAATGGAGAAGTGAATTGAGAAAAGGAAGATTATTATCTAGATGTCAAGAATTAGAATCTCAAGACAAAGACAGCTACTCATGGCTGCTCTAGGAGATCATGCTAGCACATAGCAGGGTATGTAAAAAGAGCAAGATTCAATTTTAGCAAAGACGTATAATTCACAGATGAACTGCCAATAGATATTACAACCCCCAAGCATGGAGAAGGCAGTGTGGAAACACCTGCACGTCATGAGATGCTACAGTTCAGGATCACTCATCCATGAATACATTCATCAGTGTCACCTTCTACCATAAGGTATTAAAGGAAATATACATGCCATTATGAGCTTCCTTATTTTAACTAATTTAGAAAAGTGGAAACCTTTACCAATACTTTTTCCCAGTAAACAATATAATTTTTATTTATTATATATGGTTTAAAAACACAAGAATTTAAACACAAAAGAGTTTTCGATTTTGTAGGCCTTTATACTCCCCTCTCCCAACTCTAACCAAATTGATAATTTTAGTGCTTTTATTTTCATTTTCTTAGTGTACTTCATAGGAAGATCTTATTTTATTTTAACTTTCTGTAATCAAATGGGTAAATAGTATGTTATGATTAACTAAAATAGTGTGATAAATAACCTATATTGTTGTCCCTCGTAAGTTTCTAGTACCTAGCATATCTAGTCATATGATCTAAATAAACACTTGCCACAGGAAAGTTTCCTCAAAAAATTGTTTTTTATTTTATGATGTTTTCAGAAATATGTACTAGAAATACTGAAATATAAAATATTATGATTTTTATAAGAGATATAAATGTTTATACATGAATGGATGAGGAATAATAAATTAAGTGAGCTATTAACATTGTGACATGGTAGAAAGGATATCCTTTGGCTCTTTCCCAAAATAATCATCTCTATTATAGCATAGATGTATATTTTCTTTTATTTAAAAAGTCAATGTTGAAATTAAGTTAAAATAATTTCTGCTTGCCTTCAACTGTATCACGCTCCTACTCCAATTTTTCTTCAAGAAGAAAACAAAAAGAAAAGGAATAAAAAAATTGGAGTTGTAGCTCAGACAAGAGAAAGAAAGGATAAAAAGAATAACAGGACACAGACATGCCTGAGCATAGCCAAAAAAAGAAGTCAGGTTATTGAATGAAGGCTACCAAAAAATTGAAACAGAGAACATATCTCCCATATCTTTTAGATTTAATGGAGAAAAAATGTTGGTAAATGTGTATTTTTAGTTAAAATTATATTCAGTTATGTAGGCACATAAATTTATTTTATTTTTAATTAAATTTATTAGGTTGACATTGGTTAATAAGATTGTATGGTTTTAAGTGTGCAATTCAATAATACGTCATCTGTATATTGCATTGTATGTTCAAATAAAAGTTCTGTTACTACATGATTTTAAAAGTGCCTCAGTCATGAGAATACATATGCTCTGCATTGCATCAATCATAGTAGCATATAAAAGATAATGGAGGATCTTCTTTGCAGAATTTGGAGATTTGTGATAAATATTAATAGTTTTAAAAGCTTCCCAAACCATTATTAATTGGTTTAATTGACTCTGTTCCTTAGAGTCAAGAACACTGATAATTATAGTTCGACATTTTAAAAACAACTCACTTCACCATGCTAAACGTCCTATGGAGTATAAGAAAGAGAAACATAATAATTCTACAAAGAAAATAAATAAATAACCAGATGAAAATTTGAATTAAAGCTCCCAACAAATGCATAACAGTTAATGCTGTAACACAGCAATAATGAAAACAAAAGAGAACATGTCATGTGAGTACATGTCAAAGGGCATCACCTCACAATTATATAAGCACAAATAAATGAGGAAGAAATGTCAAATGTCTTCAATCAATGTTGATTCTCACTGCATCTTTCCATCAGAAATGATTATCAATTTACCTACAAGCTTTAAGTGGTCAGAGAAAGTGAACCCTAAATTTTATAACCATATACCAAATAAAATACAACTCTGAAGAACTTTTAAAATTGCCACTTCACCCTCAGACTAATAATCTCAGTATTAGAAAAAGGAAAGCCTTTGGCTTCATTATTCATATTGACTGTGTAAATTGGTTCATTTAAGTTCAAGAACTCAGTAAAATTAATCTCTATGAATAGGCCTAATATCGATTTTCTAAACTAACCTTTGGGAAGGAAAGTGACTCTTCTGGGAATATTTTCTATTCCAACAGAAGAACCTGAAACTGTTATGCCTTATGCTCTACACACAGAGTGAGAAACCAGTATGTAACCAACTATAAAACCTCTATGAATTGTCAGTCTTTCAATGTAGTCTACTGGAATCACACTAACAAGAAATGGAAAAATCTGAGGGACAGAATCACAGACATGGAAGGAGATGAGTAAATCAGTAATCGATCCTAAAAGAAAGGTCTGAATAGTCAGGAAGAACTGAATATAATATTGACCTTGGATAAAATATGCTTCAAGAAAAAAAAAAGTAAGGAATCTGGAAGAAAATACTTAATATAATTAAATTTTAAAACAGGCCACTTACTTTCAATTAACTTCTATTCTAAGAATGACAAAAAATAATACCAGGAAATAGAACATTATTATTTTTCTGGTCTGTTCATTGTTATATGATTGTTGTTTGAAACTTGGTTTTAGGAAATTTGATAATGTGAAATTTCATCTCTTTTTATTCCTATGACTACTTTTAATAAAATTAAAATAATGATTAAATGAATAAAATTATATTTAATAAGCTAATCTCTTATGATACACCTTAACAAATTGCTTATACATAAAGTTGAATTCTAAAGAATATGCTATACCTAAATAATAATAATAACAGAATTTTGATTTTTTAAAATTCTTTCTTACTTGAGTAATGGGCTATGGTCCAAAGACCTACCAAGCTTAAATTTTACTTAAACTGTTGGCAATCAGTTTCCTATTATCAGCAATATGTACAATTGTCATGGACCTTTAAAACTCTGATAATTTTCTTTAAGAAGAGAATTTTGGGGTTTTTTTGGTCATAGTTGATATTCTTTTTATACATGAAGTTCTTCAAAGTTCTCCAAGAACACAGTATGAAGAATAAAAAGATAAAAAATAAAAATGTTTAAAAGGTAGAATACCAAAGTGTTTAAAACTGTTACTGAATCGCTAAAAAAAAACAACCAAACAAACAAAAACAAACAAACAAACAAAAAACAGAGAAAGGCAAAGTGGGGGTTCATGGAGCTGTGAATTAGTTGAAATCATCTGTCTTGCATGACAAACTGCTCCTAGTGGTCACAAACTGTGTAATCAGCTGTAGCGACAGAGAAGCTTATATAGCATGATACAGCAGCCTAGGTTCATTTCGTACTCTATCCATTTGTTACTGTTGGTAGGACCAAGTTACAGAGCATGTATCTGAGTTTTTTAAAGCCTAATAATGTGTGGCAATTAGGTTACATAAACTGATATACTCTTGATATTGGACTAAGAGTATAGTTCTCATTAGCCACAGCCTAAATGATGTCATATGCTAGCATGACAAGAGGTTTCCTAAAAATGCCCAGGAATATTGATTGTCATCTTAATTACAAATAAAACTTCATGTGTTTTTGGCAATAACTTTTAGGCAGGAGGTGTTTCTTACAAAATGTGGAGTCCTTAGCTTCTTTTCTGTTTATTATTAAACTTTTCCTGCTATGAATGAAGTCACCTAAAATGTTTCATATAAAATGTTTCAAGATTCGGGTTGTTTCACTGGTACTCTTCAGAACGTATCTGTAATAGAGAATGTAAACCTTTTTCAAAGGGAATGCATTTGGAAATATATATCTGAAAGGGTGAAATTTCTTTAAAAACATAATTGGACATATGGATTTCTTTGATCAAAAGAATAGGCTTAATTTATCTGGAATTAAGTATTTTATTTTCATTTGTAAAGTATATGTGGATAAAATACATGTTTATTAAAAGTCTGACACTAAAGAGAGAATGAAACATCTTTATAGATTTTTCTCCCAATAATCTGTTTTAGAAGTAGCCTCAGTGTATAAATTGTAGCTCATGTGATAAAATCACCTTCATAGTTCTTTGTTGCTGTACTGTTCTATTTCACATGATAACATTGTAGGCTTAATTTTCTACCTGTTTTTTACTGCTCTGAAAACAAAATATGAATTTTTATATTTTTATTAAAAACTAATTTTACAAAAACATTTTCAAAATATATTTTATAAATGTTTATGATTTGATTGCCTATGAGACAAGAGTGTTACAATTTTTTATGTCTGCCTATATTTGGCATAGGCTTGAATTACAAAAAAGCGACCATCTATTTACTATTATATGTCAATCAAATATCACTGCTGTATAATGTAAGACATTGACTCAAAGACAAAATTTCCATAGTTCTGGTAAATAAAAAATTACTTATTTTTTCTTTTATGATAAATAAAAAAAAAAGTACCTTAACTTTAGTGTACTTAATCTTCCATGAAAAAAATTAATAAGGTGAATTTTTGGCTCAGTGATATTATGAATGTTAGGTCCGCTAACCGAACATAATCTTTAGATAAGGATGTTACTTAAGGTAATCAGAAATATTTATTGAAAATCAGTATACTTGAAATCACATAGTGTTAAGAAGCAGTGAGACCCTGAGGATATATATTTTACAATATGATTAATAGTAGATAGTGCAAATGCAAATTGAAAGACCTGCATTTTTAGGATACACACCAAATGCCATAATCCTGTTCTAAGTTTATAGTCAAGACTTGACAAGATCCCAACCTCTGTCTTAGAATTTCAGGTATAGAAAATATATTTATATTTTTACTCCCTCAAAACTTTTAGGGTGTCATAGAAAGAGAAAAAAATTGGAAATCAGGAAAAAATGAATTGTACCGTTGGGTTTGCCACTCATTAATTTGTGACCTTATGATTAATTTTTTATCTTTTTAGATTTAAAGTCTCTATAAAATAATGAGTTTCCATCAGAAGAGCTTTAACTACTTCATATCATACTGTTTTTTAAAAAAGACATTGAGTTAAGTAAAATAACACATATAAAGAGCAAAATCACAAAAATTAAGTCAAAAGATGTTAATACATTTTCCTTTAAATTCCTTTCTAGTTATAAAAATCTATGACATATTTCCATTTTCTCACAGGTGTTCACTAAATAAAAATACACCAATTATTAAAAGTTCCCATCTTTTCTGGTTGGATTATAAGTGATTTTTACTTTCCAAATTTCCTGCAATCTGCATGTATTAAGTAATGGATTAAATAATAACTGACTGACGAGCGTACCATATAGAAGACACATGTCAACACAGAGAAGATATTCACATATAGCTAATAAGGCATTAGTAACTATATAAATATATATAAAATTATGTGTATAAAACACTATACACACACACACACACACACACACACACACACACACACACATTGCATATGTCTATACCAAGGAGTCAATAAACATATAATCAGCCTCATTAGTACTCAGAAAAATTCAAATTAAATTCTTAATAGATACTATTTTATACCACTATAATGACAAAAAAATTAATCTGGCAACAGAAAGTGTTAGGGAGAATATGGAGCTATTATAATACTTTAATAGTATACTCATGAAGCTATAAATTGGTTCAATGATATGGGGAAAATGGTATTTTTTAGTAAACTTGAACATTCTGTATCTGTCAACACAAATAGTGTTAGTTACGGCAACTCTCAAATCTCTGTGGCTTATTGCAGCCAAGTTTTATTTCTTGCTCATATCACGTGCTGGTGTGGGTCAATGTAGTCAGAGTTCCATATAAACAATCTAGTGGCTCTTCTGAATTCTAGAGTCTTAAGTCCTCTATTGGACTACCTTCAAATCATCCAGATACAAGGGAAGAAAACAAAGATACAGTAGTATATTATATGGACTAGACCTAGAAGTGGTATATGTCTCCTCTTATATTATTCTTTCATTCTAAACTCAGTCAGAAGGCCTGATCTAACTGCAGGGAATGCTGGGTAGTGTAGTATGGTTTTGTGGAAAGAAAGAAAAAATAACATGGGTGCTGATGAGTACTAGCAATCTTTGTCATATTACTGCTTTTGGTCACCAAATATCTCTTTGCTCTCTTATTACCACACATAAAATGCATCACTCTATATCCAAGGAAGACTGATCCAACCAAATGTTTTATCCAGCTCAATATCTAGAATCTCTAGGTTATGTGTAGCCTTCTCCAGATGTAGCTACTCATCATCCAGCCACCTGAGCTAAAAGCACAATCAAATGTATCCAAAACTCCTATTTGAAAATGTGCAACAAAAACATACTGACCATAAGAAATCAGGCCTATGGAGAAAGAGAAACAATTGAAGACAACCCAAAACTCACTGACCCCTACAAATTATGAAGAAACCTTGAGAGATATTACACAGGCATCTTAACCTGGGAATAGACAGTGTTCCTTGATTAGAACCTGATACTACTAGAAAGAGCTTCCTGGTCCAATGCTGTCTTATTCACATTCTAGAATTGTATTCTCTGTCATTCTCCTTGTTCACATCTGATTTTAGTATTGAGCAGCAGGCTTTCCTTAGGAGTTGGAACACTTTTGTAAACCATTTTCTACTTAAGTTACTTTGGGAGCTACATTAGTTTTCTAAGGTTGCCATCATGAGATATCACAGATTCGTGGCTTAAACAATAGACATCTATTTTCTCATAGCTCAGGAAGCTAGAAGGCTTAGGCTAAAGTGCTGGCAGGCTTGGTTTCTCCTGAAAGATGTGAGGAAAGGATCAGGTTTCTCCCTAACTTGAAGATAGCCCCCTTCTCATTGTGTTCTTACATGGCCTCATATGTGTGCATCCCTCACGTATCTTTGTGTGTCCAAATTTCCTCTTCTTATAAGACTTACAGAAAAATTGGATTAGGGCCCACGAAATGGCCTAATTTTAACCTAATCACCTCTTTAAAGGTCCTATCTCCAAATACTGTAACATTATAAGGTATTCAGGAATAGAGTTTCAACATTTGAATATTGGGAGGGAAACAATACAATTCATAATGAGAGCTCAAAAAATGTTTGCAGTTGAAACACCCACTGTTAAAGGTAGTTTCTTTGGCAGTGAAATACCCTCAAAATATCAGTAGTCTTATGACCTGCTTCTCTATAATTTCACGTGTCAGCTATCACCCCCTAATTTCTCTCCTAGATAAAATTCTCAGATGTGCTTTACTTGTTTCCTTCTCAAAGCCCCCTTTTTTAAACTAATGAGTGACTACATGATAACACAAGAACAGTAAGCTTGGTTGTCACACAGACCCATCTAATTGCAGAAGGATCTGGAAATTGGTGAATGCCTGGAAAGGAGAACATAGACACGTGTGAGCACTGGCATTCTCTAACTAACAAAACCAAAGGAAAATTTTTGCACATTTGTTGGTCATAGCAAAACAAAAACAAAACAAAACAAAACAAAATCTCAAAATTACATTAACACTGTAATAGATATATACAACTTCCATACGTGGAGTCTGGTTCCATACACTTAAGATTTAAAAGCATGTAAAATGAACAAAATATTAATACAATGAATATTATTCAATTATATAAACATAAATTGTAAAACTGCAAAGCAATTCAAAAATTTGGGAGATTGATGCCGCTGGCACATTTATTAGCCTCTATATTACCACACCACCTTATTCTATCCACCCATTGGTGCATTCATTCACAAACACTAATTAAGAACCTTCCACTCTCAGACCCTGAGCCCTTTATTGTCTATGCTTATGCTGGATAGAAAAAGCTCTGTGGCTATTAACAAAAGCCAGCCCTTTGCCAAAGTAAAAGCCTCTAATGGGAATATCTCCTAATAGTTAAACCACCTATAAGGTCAGAAATAGAATGGTCAAGATGACCAAAACAAATTGTTCCAAACATTCATCTCAAGACACTGTGTGTTCCAACAAATGCTGGAAAAGTATTCATAGTAAAGCGCAAAAGGAACAGTTATGACTTTGACTTTTATGCATATTGTCTTGTGGAAATATAGCATTTTTTAAAACTGGGAAGAGATCATAAAAATAATATAGGCAAACCTTCATTTTATAAAAAAACAAAAACAAAAACAAAAACAAAATTAAAGAACCCAGATGCACACATAAATAGAATTATCTAATGTAGATAGTGCCAGGGCCAAAACCAGAACCTCTCCAAGGACAGAATAAGAAATATTAACATGAGGAGCTTTCTCAAAAGATAGCAATGTGTTTATGTGATAGCATAAAATAAAATAAAAATAATAAAATTAATAATAGTTTACTAAATATTATTTTATATAATTATAGTGATTTTCTACATGCTAGAAGTTTGCTTATATCCTCTACAGATAAACTAACATTTTCATTTTTTCCCCTCCAGTATTTCAATTTTCATCTTTTTCTTACTCTAACAATAAGTTGAATATTATTCAATTTTAGTATTGCTAATAGCTCATCATTGACAGATTTTCTATCAAATTTTAAAAGAAATAATAGCAATATTTTCTTCAATTATGGAATAAATACTGTTATAACATATTACATTAGCACACCCTTTTCAGCCATACTGGAATTAATATGTCCTTCTTCTAAGCTCCTATAGCAACATCTTATGTGTACTTATCTTTCTACCAAGATTTTAAACCTTTTAACAGGTCCCCAGTTATTGGTCTAACATAGTGCCTTACAGAGAGTAAAACTCTCATAAATATTTATGAAGTAAGTGAATCTTTACCCATAAACAAAACTCATCAGTAGGAGCTTATGGCAAGAATAGCTCATAAGAGAGCCTGAAGATCAGCCAGAAAAGACTAGGCAAAACTCCTAAGAGGAAATACTGCATACTGACTGGAGATGTGGGATCTAGAGCCCAGGTCCTCTGTTATTAAATGTGTACTTTAGGCAAGTTACTTAACCTCTTTATGGCACCATTTGCTGATGTGTAAATTGAGAGGGTTGTGAAAATCAAATTAGTTAATAAATTCCAAGTGCTTAAAACAACAGCTGGCACCTGGTAAGCACTAGATAAATGTAAGCTATTGCTTTTATCATCGTCATTATTGTTGTTAGTTAGCTCACATGTGGCAGGCCCAGAAGTTGGGGATAAATCTACGAACTGGGAGACTAACTGGTTGGCTGAATAGCCAAGTTCTAAATGGAGCTGAAGCAGATGATCGATGGAGGATATAAATACACATGAAGAAGTAATGGTCATTGGACAAGTAAGAAAGTTTCTGATTGTTGCTGTGCACTTTTGTGTTTGTGATTTGAGGTTAGAAGCGATGTCTTAAGTGTCTATCAATTTGTGGGATATTATTACTCAAGCTGATTTGCATTTTCTTACTGACAATGTCATAAGAATTTTTTATATACAAACAAATTCATTTTTTGGCTGATGCATCTCTGTTGACCAAACCAATCTCTCCTTGCTATATCTCTTCTAAAAGGAAATTGTATTATTATTTCCTGTTTAAAAATTTTAATAATAGTGAAAATATTTGCATTTTCTTTAAGAGAACAATTGTGAATGATGGTGTTTATAATGTGCACACATTCATTAAGTGGGAAGTCCAGAAGATGTTATTTACCATGATGTGCCTATGATTTTAGGTAATCTTTATTCATTAAACTTAAAAATGTATAATCGATAGTAATATCCCAAAAGGATGATTTTTAAATTAAAGTGAAATCAAGACATATCTGATTTTCTTTGTTAACTACCTTACTATCCCTTATTTTTACATGAATAACTGGCTTTTTTTCTTGGTGATAATAATAAATAACCTATACCAGAAGAACTTTTTGTAAGACAAAAAGTTATCCAAAATGAAAATTTGTCATATTAACTTAAAAAATAATAAGAAGCATATTTAGGAAGTAGGAAGACTTCCTTAATTCATTTTGTTTAATGTAAATGTGCTAATATTATAATCATATTATGAATAAAACCAAAACTATAAATATAAAGTAGTTGGAGTTATTTTATTCACAAGGAAGTTTAACAATCTTTTAAAAAAATAGTTTAAATGTAATGATATATTCAAGTCAAAAGAACCAAATATACAATATTCTATAGCAGTAAAACTGTAACTTCTGCTATAATCAGAATAATTTGTATAACTTGATATTTGATATCAGCTTCTAATATAATGTGTTTCTATTTAAACAGGTAAAGCACATTTATTTATTCAAAGACAAAAAAGGGAAAAGGGAAGGTTCTCTGACAGAATATTTGCCCATACAGGACTTTTCTTTGCATTGTTCCAGGTAAGTTTGTGGCATACAAGAGTAGGGAGCCCCTTGCGTTCTAAGGTCCTATTTGTAGTAAAGTATAAAAATCATTTTAGCACTAAGAGCAGAACTAACAGTGTGAACCCTGGCTCCACATACAAGGGATGTGAATGTGGCTGTTGATAGTCATTTCTTTAGGTTTCAATTTTACAGTATCCTAAACCTGTAAAATAAGGATATTGTCTATTTTATGGGTTTATATTTTTGAAAATTAAATGAGATGATTCAGATAAAAATAATGAAGTACTAGCACATAGTAGGTAAGTGTGTTATTAAATGTTGCTGCTATAAAATAGTGCTATATATTGTTTCTATCATTTTAGCAGTGGTAGTAGTAGTGATAACAATAAAAGGTGATAAGAACGTTAAGAGTAGAAAATCCAGAAATATAAAAAAGAAGAATTTCAGGCCTATAAATATGAAACCATTGTTTTCCTGGCCATTCCATCTGGGGAAGAAAACAGGGATCTTAATATCAGTTCCGCAGAGCATTTCTCTGCCTTTGATTTTTAAATAACCTTAATCTTTCACCTCAGTTTTTCCTCTAGGCCATAGAGATATCTCACTGGTCTCCGAAGATGACTTCCCTGATGATACTGTAATATCTGCCATTTCCCCATCTGTAGCAACTCTGGGGGGTCTGTTGTGCCAGCATCAGGAGCTTGGCCTCTAATGTCGTCTAAAAGGATTACCACTGAGCCTCCCCAAGGTGCTGCCACTGTTCCGAGCCTCTGCCAATGTCAAGGCTTTTTCTGCCAGTGCCTACTAATGTCTGCAGCAAGGCTGCAATGCCCTCTGTCACGACTGCTGACACATCAGACACAGCCCAAAGCTGCAGAGGAATACAGCTGTGCCAGAGAGTAGGTCTTAATTTGGTCTGGCTTCCAAAAAACATTTGGATCCTCCAAGCATTTAATGAGTGACTCTTATGTGAGGCATTTTCTTACACTTTTTTTCTTAACTATATCATGCTGTAATGGTCATTTCTTTGGACTTCATAATTACTTATAGACTGGTGATTACAAAGTGATGTACTAGACGGTTTTAACATGCATAAAAGTCTGACATTCCTTTCCTTTTTTAAAGGAAGTAATCGTATAGTTAAGTGTCATGGTAAGGTAATTGCAAAAGAAAACAATTTTAGGAATGATAGTATTATGAATAAGTAAAAAGAACTTTTGAGGAAGGGGTAATTAAAAAAGAGCTATAGATATGAATTTTTAAATTTTTATTTATTGATTCATCTTTAAGGAAATAAAGTGCTCTGTAAGTAATCTTCTTTCCCAGCAGAACTTATCATAATAAGTAAAATGCAAGTTAAAGTCAATAGTCAAGGAGAGAACAGCATTATTAGTTTACAAATCTCCTTTTAGTCCAATTCTTGTATTATGGGCCTCAATGGTACTTTTTAGTCCAATTTAAACAGTAAGCTCTTGACCATTGCCTCCATAATTGAAAATTGCTTACTGGGTTTTACTGATGTATTTTGGCCAACAACAGCTATTCTGTTTCAGTAGTCTACTTCTTAACTCCATCCACAAATTAATTTACCTCTAAAATATTATTACTTCCTTTCTTCCCATAATGAAAGAGAGTTAGGTGTCCCTCCTGCTATCTAAGGCTAATTAATCCCTCTGCCTATGTTCTAGTTTCTCTTTATTTTTTCAAATAGAATATGCTTATTTTCCTCTCATATTTCAAGCTCTTTATTTCCATTGACTATGTAACGACAACTGTGTCTTTGTTCCTTCAAATACAGAAAAAAAAAATTAAATCCTACAATTTCTGGGTCCAACTTCCCCCAGCCAAGCTCTTAGAAATAATTTTGTAAACTTGCCTTCTCCATCTGCTCATTTCCCATTCACGCTTCAATCCCTTATAATCTGGTTTAAGCTCTCCAAAGGGAAAGCAAAGACAACAATAATGAAATGATTCTAAATTGAGTGGTTACTTTTTTGTTTCTACTTAACATTTCTGTACCTTTTAACTGAATCTCCCTCTTGCATAGCTCCCACAACATTTTATTTGCCTTCTAAGCCCAGATTTACTTTTGGAGGTTCATCTATTTCTATCCTTCTCTTTAAAGTTCATCCACCCAGGTCATTACCAGAAATTTTTTTCTAAAATGCAAATTTAATGCAATTTTTGTTTTAAAAATAGAAGTGGTCTTCCATTTTCCTACAAGGCTTAATTTTTAGGCTAATAGTCGACTCTGTAAAGCCAGCTCCTTTCTCCATCTGAACCATATGCAGTTTCCCAGTGTACCAGAACATTTCATGCCTCAGAGCTTGTGCCTGTTTCCTCTGACTGAGATACTCCTGAAACAAGCCTAGAACATTTGCGTTGGAGCAGCAACTATTTATTGGGCACCTAAAATACATAAGAAAACATGCTTGGCTTATGCAATGAGGATCACAATATGTCCCATCTTTAAAACCACCAATCTCCTGGCCATCGCAAAGGACATTTTTTTGTATGCAGTCACATGGAACTTTATTAACCATTTTCTTAAAACTTTTGATGGCTTCCCATTATGTTTCACCTCTAATACCTTTCACAAGGCTGTTATACATGATATCACTTCTGTCCTTTCTGCTTTTTCATATTCTCATCACACACCTTGCCTCTAATGCATATCCAAATAGATCTAGAATTATGCTTTCTTTTTTAAAATGATATATCTCATTGAGAGAGCAGGAGACTAAAATGCATTTATTCAAATACTCAATAAGCCAAAGTATGCAAAATATAAGTGTTCTTTCTTTTACTATCATTTCTACCAGTGATATATGTAGAGAGAACAGCCACAGATTTAGTAAAAATTTAGATGCCAGAAGCATAAAGCATGAGCATTTTACATAGCCTCCTCATAGTGAATTTTAAAGTATACCCATTGATACTCACAAAGATATACATTATTATTTTCATTAAAGAACAACTACTTTCTCGTTGGGAAAAAAAATACCTAAGGAAATGGATATAATGACTAATTCTCATTCAACTAAATATTCAGATCAATATGCCTCATAATTAGAGCCTGCAAATTCATCCAGGAAACTAATATTACATTGTATTAAAAACACAATAACTAAATCACCATCGATGTCATTCATTTCACTGATATGTGTAAATAAATGACCTGTACACACATTTTTATATATTTAGACAAAGCACATATATTATAGCATAAGAGTTTTCTATCGAATAGAAATAGGCTTTCTTCACCCTACAAGTCCATCAATTGACAACTCATAAAAATATATTCTTTCTAGAGTCTTCCCAAATTAAATAATAAGAATCAAATGATACTGCAATAGCAAAGAGTACATGGAATCTTTATGACTGAACTTTCTGAACTATAATCAATTATATATTTATTAATCAAAATCTTTCTTTCCAAAGCCATAGGTACATGTCTTTCAAACACATCTATTCTAAAACTTGGTTGTACAAATTCTAAAGTGTTCATTTTAGATAATTTACTGCCTTAGTTTATCTCTCCATTGTGTGTCCGTGTCCCTTTGTCATTATTGCCTGATCTTTTCCTGAACTTCTTTGACATCTGATTTTTCTCTTACCTTTTAAGGGCTCACTTCTCATTCTCCTTTGTAGTCTTTCTTCTTTAGCCTTTAAAATTCTTGTTCTCGATGTTATCTCTGCTCTTCTAGATCTTCTTCACCCTCCTCCTCTCTGAAAATATCATCCAAAGTAAAACTTAAAATATCATTTAAAAAGTAATGGCTCTCAGATTTATATCTGTAGCTCAGATCTTTCTCTCTCGTGCTCTGGATTTTATCATCTTATTTAGTATCAACTCTTGAACATACTACCAGTTTTCTTATACTTAACATATATAGAAACAAATTTACATATTCACTTCCTAAATGTGTTTATTTCCCTGTACTCCTAATCTCAATTTAGAAATATTGGAATTATTTTAATATGCTTTTCCTTGTGCCCCACCATCCAATCAATTGCCAAATTTTTTTTTTCTTGTAACTACCTCTCTAGATTTTTCTTAGACCATTGCCATTGTCATAGCCCTAGTTAAGATATGCATCACTTCTTGCCATCTATGTTTCCTTCTTCCACCAGTGATACATATTTCGCTGCTTTGTATATCAAGTACAATCCATGTCTTAGTCACTATAATTTTCCCTAGCATAGTATCTGGGATATAGAATTAGCATAGTACAAAGGCTTTGTCATTCATTCATTTAACAATAATGTAGCAAGCACTAACTACATTGTCATTATTCTAGATGCTCTGGATATATCATGAAACAAAACTTTGAAAGATATCACCTTCCTGAAGCTGATGCTCTAGCATAATAAAGAAAATATAGAAGTAAAAAATTAGCATATTAGCATGTAAAATGACTAAAAAAGAAAAGGAGGATCAGATTAACAGGGATGAGAAAAACCAGGAGAGGGCAAGATGGAAATTAAATAAGGTAGTCAAGGTAGGCCTTAGTAAGGTGACATTCTCTGAAAACTTGAAAGAGATTATGGAGTTACACATGCACTTATTAGGAATAAAAAAGCTTCAGGTAGAAAGAAGAGCTAGTACAAAAGTCCAAAGATGAGTACATACATCAATAATGTGTTCAAGAAACAGTAAGAAAGCCATGGCTATAGGGAAGTTATGAGAGGAAGAGAAGTAGTAGGTGAGATCAGAATGCTAAGTATCTGGGGCCACTGTGAGGATTTAGGCTTTTACTCTGGGTGATAATCTTGAATAATAATATTAATAATAATAATAATAATAAAGATAAACCTCCTTAGGAAAGAAATGGATCTGTAATACTAATAATATTTACCAAAATAAGAAAGAAAATAAAATAGTATCATAAACTGCCAGCCAGCTCAGTGTAGCTAATAAAATATCCTCATTTAAAAATATTATTAGACATGCAACACCAGATTCTTTTAATATGTTTTCTAAGTTTAGATTAGTCAAATAAAACCCACCACTTTTTTGATGGCACCAATTTGAAAACTGATGCTGCATACATTTCTGACCCTGCACTGCACTCAGCACAGTCATTCAAGCGGCCTTGAGCAACAAAGGTCTTGAAAATGTTCCTAATGGTCTGGAAGAAAAAGGTGTAGTAAATACTGGTTCACTTTTATAAGAAGCACAAACTCCAGCAGAAGACACAATTTTAAAATTGCCACTGTAAATCAAGTCTAAATATAGATGGAGCCTTCTACAGTTCTCTTCCAGGTGATGGCAGCCTCGTGCCCCAGATGTAGCTAGCCTTGGCAAAAGTATCACTCCTTTTCCTCCCCTGCCTTCCTTGAATCCTTAGCTCAGCTTTGTGAAGGCCCCTCTGTCCAGTCATGCCAAAGAGAAAAGTGACCTTTCAAGGCATAGGAAATGAGGATGATGAAGAAGAAATCAATGTCTCTAAGAAGAAGGTTGTGGACCTGGGGCTGGGGCAAGAGACCCTGAGAGGTAAACACTCTTTTGGATATTGATGATGAGGAGAAGGAGGATGAAGGGGTCCAGCAAATATGACAGCCTGGCCTCAGAGGATGTGGAAAGTCAGGAGGCAGCCACACTTCACAATGAAGGGCGTGTGTGGACCACATTCTTCAATCTACAGGAAGAGATGGAAGCAGGCCACTTCGAGGTAAAAGGCAACTACTTCTTGAACTGGGAAGCTCAAATAGGAGACAGCAGGCTAGGCAACATTGGGTGAAGATCTGGGAGTGGCCAACTTATCAGTGCCCACCATCAGACTCAGAGGAGGAGGACAGCCTGGGCCAGACATCAGTGAGTACTCAAGCCCTCTTTGAGGGCCTTCTGGAGCTGCTGTTGCCAAGGGAGACAGTGGCTGGGGCACCGAGGCATCTGCAGGACAGAGGAGCGGCAAAGTGGGCAACAAGGGGCCTGGGTGGCCCAGTTACCCCGAGAACTTGGATGAACTCTCTGGGTTGGTCTGATCAACCTTGGTGTGTATCAGGAAACAAGGGAAAGGATGGCCATGCGGATGAAGGGGTTGGGGTACTGGACCCAGTGACCCCCTGGCCTCATGTCCCCACCTTATCTGGACATGTTTGCTGAGGAATTGGCAGAGGTGGAACTGGACACCCCAATCCCTACCTAGGGAGGAGAAGTAGAGTTGCCGGGAGATGGTTTGGTGGACGTGATGTGGGAATATTAGTGGGAGAACACAGGGGATGCTGAGCTGTATGAGCTCTTCGCCAGCACCCAGAAGCAGAGTTGGGTTAATGAAGGCTACTTCCAGGAAGGTGTTTATTGCCAGATGCTGGACCCCACTGGTGGACAGTTTTACAACTCCAAGTGTATCGATTTTGACCTCTACACCTGAGCTTGTCAAGGGTGCAATTTCATGGCCCTTCTTTCCTGGACTCTGTGAAAGAAGCCCCAGCTGACTCAGGCATTGGGGATATTGGGGCCCATATTTTAGCCAATTTTTATTTTTCAATAAAAGGCTTTAGTTGTGTGTGTGCGTGTGTCGGAGGGAAGTACAAACAGAGAAGTTATATTCTTAAAAGTGAAGTAGCCGTCCACAATTAATTAGTGAGGAGTAGCACATTAATTTGAAACTACCTTTGAAGGCTGATTTTGCTAGTAGACCCTGATGATCTAGTTTACTTCTTTGGTTTACAGAACTTTAATATTGATGGAAAGTTTAGATTTTGAGGGCGAAAGGAATCATGAGCCCTCTACAATTCCATCAGTGACTGAGTGCACTGAGAGAACTCCTTATTTGGGGACAGCGACTTCATCTGCCCCCTTTAAAGGCTTCAGGTGACTCCCTGTGCCTGAAAATGAGGCCACTGATTAAGGAAGCTTACTGTGCAAGTTGTACTTTCCATTATGTATCTAACCTAACATTTGATCACTCCCAATATATCTCCAGATATTATTCTTCCAAAGCTAAAAACACAATAAGCAAATAGATTATCTTCAACATATCTTTTCAAAATATTATTCTCTATGTGTATAAAAAAATTCAAGGCTCCAACATAAACAGTGGACCACAGCTGAAAGAGCTATAAGACTCAGACCTCTCAAAGGAGTACTTAGGGAAGCCCTAAATTAAGAGGAAAGACAAAAATAAGAAAATTGGAGGAATGTTAAGCCTCTCCCACCTATGGCTATAGCAAATATTAAACACAGCTCAACTCCCAGGCAGATTAACATAAATCTTCACAATAAAGATCCAATCACCTTAATTCCCATTACTTCATGGAATATGTCGGGCATTACAATGCATGCTAAAAAGAAAAAAAAAGTCCTTAGGAGACAAATCATCAGACTAAGACTTAGATATGACACAGATGTTGGAATTGTAAGACAGAATTTGAAAAAAACTTATGATTAAAATGCTCAGGCCTTTAATAGAGAGTAGAGTGAAATATTTAAAGGGTTAAGAGAAAAAAACTAAAATTCTATATTCAGCAAAATTCTCCTCAAATGTGAAAGAGAAATCAAAACATCTCTTGCAAACAAAGATTGAGGGAATTAATTACTATCAGACCTTCCTTGCAAGAAATGTTTAAAAAGTTCTTTAGGCAGAAAGAAAAAAAAACAGTTCAGAAACTCAGAAAGAGCTATGAAAAGGTAATAAATTAAGGTAAAATAAAATCATTTTAAATTTTTTTATTTAGTTTCAAATATACAATACATTGGTTAGACATCTATATAGTACATAAAACGATCCCAATTGCTCTCTCCTTCCCCTCACCCTCCACCTAGCCTATACATTAATGCTAACTGCATTCCCTATGCCATGCTCCCCATCCCCGTGACCACCCATCAGCTACTAATTTGTACTTTTTTAGCCCTTCACCCCATTCTTCTAGCCCCCCAAACTCCTCCCCTCTGTCTATCACCAAATTGTCTACTATATTTGTGAGTCTGTTTTTGATTAGTTTGTTCTTTTTATTTCTTAAATTCTGCATATTAGTGAAATCATATAGTGCTTATCTCTCTGTCTGACTTAAACACCTTCTAGGTTCATCAAAGCCTTATCTTTCCATCCTCTTTCTTTTCACGTGTCTTGTTTTCTTATCCGTTCAGCCACTCTATCTTTTGGTTGGTTTTCATTTAAGGTACTTAGTGATAGGAATGTAGTTGTTATTATTCTTTATTCTTGTTTTTGATACATGTTTTTTCTTCTTAAAGAAGTCTCTCCAGCATTTCCTGTAATACTGGCTTGACGGTGATAAATTCCTTTAGCTTATTTTTGTCTGGGAAGCTCTTTATCTATCCTTCAGCTCTAAGTGATAACTTTGATGGATAAATTATTCTTGGTTGTATATCCTGGGTCTTCATCTTGTCGAATATTTTTTGCCAAGCTCTTCTGTCCTGCCTAGTTTCTTTTGAGAAGTCAGCTGCCAGTCTTATGGGTGTTCCCTTATAGGTAATTATCTGTTTCTCTCTGGCTGCTTTTAATATTCTTTCTTTGTATTTAATCTTTCACATTTTAATTATGATGTGTCTGGTGTGGGCCTCTTTGGATTCCTGAGTTTTGGAATTCTCTGAGCTTCCTGGGGTTTTATGTCCATTTCCTTCACCAGGTTAGGGAAGTTTTCCACCATTAGTTTTTCAAACAGCTATTTGACATCTTAATTTTCTTCAATTACGCCAATCAGATAAATATTTGGAGTCTTTATAGTGTCTCATATCCTCCTTAAATTATTTTTATAGTCTTGGCATCTTTTTTCTTGCCATTCTGATCGAGTGTCCTGATTGGCTTTCCTGCCCTGTAAGTAGGGCATTTGATCATCTTCTTTATTCACTTTTTATTCCTTTATTTATTCCATTTAATATACTTCTCATCTCAGATAATGTGTTCTTCATTTCAGACTGGTTCACTTTTATAATTTCCATTTTTCATTTTTATGTTTTTATCTCTTTAATTAAGTTTTCAATGAATTTATCTACGCTTCCCAAAAGTTCATTGAGCATCTTTATAACCAGTGTTTTGAACTCTGCAGTTATTAGATTACTTAACTCCATTATATCTGGATCTGTGTTCTCTTATCATATGGTTTCTGCTTCTTTGTCTTCCTGTTTTGGCTGCCTTTCTGTGTCTGTTTCCATGTGCTAAGCAAAGGTCCTAAGTCGCTCGGTCTTATTAGTGTGGTTTTGTGAAGTAGGTTTCCAGTGGCACAGTCCTTGAAAGGGGTTCAGCTGCAGGCCAAACTTAACCCAAGCCTCTACCTCTCCAGGACCACCTGTTAAGATTCAGCAAGCAATCAACAGGTGCTGTGCTTATAGTTGCCTCAAAAGGCCACAGAAGAAACTGAGGCCAGCTGCCTCCAGTGTGAGTTTCTGCAAGTAGCACCTGACGGGCTGAGGATACACCAGGATGTGGGGCCTGAGTTGGGGAAGTGAGGTTTCAGGGAATCCTCTGAACAGAGAGACCTCAGTTATCCAGTTTGATGATATCACAGCTGTGGCCACGCTCTGTCTGCATACTTGGAGCAGGGAAGGCTCAATAGGGAACAATGAATTCTGTAAGCACTTCTATATAGAGAGATCTAACCCCCCGCCCTTACTCCGATACTGTCTCCCTGTAAGTCCCTGCTGCCCGCAGCACACAGCTGAATCAGCACTGGTGCTCAGAGCATGAAAGTCTGTCACCGCAAAAGTCAGGTCATGGTCCTTTTAAGAGGCATCTGCTGCTGCCACTGCCGCAGCCTCCACCTCATTCAGATGCTTGGGACCAGGCAGCCCCACGTCTTCGCCCCGTCCTATCTTCTGCCATCGCAAGATGCTTTCTTGAATTTCTCCCTAGTTCATCTACATCCCGGGTGATTTTTTCTTGCTGTTGCTCATTTTCGTCACAACTTTGATTCGGTAGCCAGAGGGATGAACAGAGCCTCTATCATCTATGCCATTTCCCCCCCTCCAAAATGTATCATTTTTAATATCCCTCACTGCTATAAAAAATAACTGTTTAAAGTAGTAACTGTTATTGTAGTAATAGTAATGCATTGTATGATTATAGCACATGATTAAGCACATAAATAGCAGGAATATTACAAGACACCGGAGGGAGGAATTAGGAGTACTTACTTATAAGTTACCTGCACTAACCATGAAGCAAGCTAGTTTTAATTAAAGATAGATTTTAATTGGTTTAAAAAAGTTCAATGGATATTCTAGGAAAACCGTAAAATATTTCAAAGAAGTAAATGGTGTGCTAAGAGAAGTAAAATCAAGTGTTTAGGCAGAAAAAAAAAAATTTTTTTTCCACAATAAAAAAACAATTAGAAATGACCTGTGACAAGATTCTCAGTTGTGAACCACAGAAGCTGTGTCTGGCCAAAAAAAAAAAAAGAGTTTACTGCATAAATATTAGGTGCAAGGGCTGGAAACTGGGTTTAAAACTAAACTTCCGAAATTAATGCTGTGAACCATCTCATAGAAAGGGCAACAAGAAAACCACTGCTTCTGGCACTCCTGCTCACAAGCTATAGATATTACAAGTTTTTTTTTTTTTTAATTTGTCGCAAAGAATCTGATTTTACTGGCAACTGTACCTGCCACTAGCCAGAATGCCAGTCCTGTACTAGGACCACAACCAGATATCTACCACCATCACCCAAGCCAGATGTTCATGCCATTATTCTCCCCACAAAAATAGATTCTGCATAGCACATCCTGCCTCAAACTGCTTACCTCCAAGTTGGATACCCCTGTGGACCCGCATGCCTGGTGGGGATTAGGACACATGTCTGGGCTCCAGCCGCAAAGGAAGATGGGAAGCAAGATTTCTGGCTTCTACATGAGAATGTAGGCCTCATAATGAAGAGTATTTTCTGCATATGCTGCTTATATTCAAAAGTTCTAGAAAGCAGAATCCGTGAAGCTAAAAGATAATTAGAACATTTCAAATTTATATCACTGCTTTATTTCTCCAAACCTCAGGAGCTTCACCGATGAAATCAGAAACTGGCACCTGGACACAGAGGGCAAGAAGAGACCTATGAGACAGCCAGATGATCCAGATCAGTAGGTGGCAGTTTTAATAAGTAAGGGAACTTACCTATGAGACTTGTCTTTGGCAGCCCATGACACGAGTAGATCTCTGCACTAACCACCACCAGAATCCTAAAATAGTTCATGATGATTTCTGTGTAAAGACCATCCTCAGGTTGTCTTTAACCAGCACAATGACTGGAACATTTGTGAAACATTGAAGCATAGCAACCAATTGCCAAAGTGCTAAAAAGTATAAAATAATTCTCTGTTCAACTTTCTAGCACCAAACTTTTTACTATGTATGAAGCTATATGCATTGAACCTTTCACTTGCAAAAAAAAAGAAAAGTTTGAGACTCAGTTAACAACACTAAGAATTGATGAATACATAAGAAAACATCTCTCTCATAAATTGAGGGTTACATTCTTAGACACACAATCCAAATTCCTATTTCTATTTCTTAAATAAATATATCTTTGTCTCAAAAAAATCGTGCAGCTTTGAAAGGGGCTTAATTTATAATCAGGGATTATTTTCTGGTTTGGAAGGATCTGTTTCAAAATATAAAGCATCATAGATTGGCATAAAAGATAAGGTTAATTGAGACATTTCTGTGTAAGCTGCCACTAGTTGAACCTGAAACCTGATAATAACAGACATTTATCTCAATATGTGTTATGACATCATTATATAAACAAAATCTAGTTATTCATATTGTAATGTTATAATAGAGCATATATTCTTACATTTTTATGATGAAAATATAGCAGGAAAAAAGACATAAAATGAAAACCTGGATGAAATTCAAATCTGTTGTATTCTTAAAAATATATTTATATTTACTACAATACAGTTTTAAAATTTATTTGCCTATTCTAACTATAGTTCCATAATTCAATGATAGATCAGTCCTAACTTTATAAACATACAAGATGTTTATGTCGAGGTCAGCAAATATTTTTTGGGGGTACAAACTAGCCTCTTTTCTCTGTATCTATAACAGCATTCGAATTCCTGGGCTAGCAACGGTCTTAGTTTAACAAAACTGCATTCACAGAGCAGTCTACAACATGCCAAAACTGACAATCCTCAAAATCTCCATAAATGAGAATTTCTGCACTAAATTAATCTGATATATAAGCAATAGAAAAATAAACAACTATGGAAGTAAACTATGAAAAAGGAAAATAGAGGGTTTTTTTTCTTGTCACTATTAGTAAAGGCTCCTGCTGTATGGTAAGCCAAATTCTCCAAGAGCATAAAGCAGTTTCTGGAAATAAATTAGGTGCATTGGCAAGCTACATTAACTCTTTGTGCACACAAGATTCTCATTTGTTGAGTGTGGTAGTCTCACTCTTAGAATTTTACAAGTGTATGCCATATATTCCTAATATATAGTTTACTTTTTCCTTTATGTGTCATTTTAATATTTTTCTCTTTATTGCTCCTCTTCTATTTTTTTAAATCATTTCTAAGCCTATATTCTAATTAATATTTAACTATATTTTCATTAATTTTTTTCCATTTTTTATCTCTATCATTGCATTGAGAGGCATGAAGTAGAGTTCAAACTTCATCTTTCCAAATACTTATCCAAATATATTCACTTTTTAAGTGACCCATATTTGTTTCACTAACTTTAATTGCAATCCAAGAATGTCTCCAAAATAATTTCATTGACATGGGTCTGTTTATGAGCTTTATATTTTGTTCTACTGATTTGTCTTTTTGTCAGTATGATATTATTTCAAAAGCTACATTTTGGAATACATTTTAGTATCTAGCAGTTTGCGTTAGCTCCATTCTCCTATTGTTTCTATTTTTCCAAAGCTATTTTCATTGTAAATGCTTGGTGTGAACTTTATTTCCAAATATACCACTTATTTAGTATTCTTATGGCAATTGAACTAGGAATATGTATAAGCTTTAGTGTTAGTCCATACTTCAACATATCTTCTTTGCATTCAATATATAATAGTGATAGATAAAAAAAAAAATTAAAAGACAGCTGAAAATAATAACAGGAATAGCCAAAGCTAAGGATTTGTTGCACTTTGGGCTCAGTGTCAGCTCTTGTGAGTAAAACAACCAAAATGCCCCACTTGAGATGAGAGTCTGAAGCTAGATTTATAGCTTGAAATCAGCAGCATAGTTAAGAAAAGACAAAAAGGGGTTACATCAAGAAAAAAATTCTATAGTTCTATGTTATGGATGGAATTATGTCCCTCCCACAAATTCATAAGTTGAAGTTTCAACCCCCAGACTTCATTTGGAGAAAGAGTGTCTATGGAGGCAATCAAGTTAAAATGAAGTGGGGGTGGATCTTAATTCAATATGACTGGTATCCTTATAAAAAAGGGAGATTTGCAGACACATGCACTCAGAGAGAACACCAGGTGCAGATGATGGCAGTGATGAGATGATCATTCTAAATCTAAGATATGCCAAGATTGCCAGGCATTTAGGGGAGAGGCATCAAACAGCTTCTTACTCAGAGTCCTCATAAGGACCTAACCCTGCCAACACTTTGATCTCGGACTTCTAGAATCCAGAACTATGAGACAATAAACATCTGTTGTTTAATCCAGTGGTCCCCAACCAATGGGCACCAGGTGCTTCTATGAGAATCTAATGCCTGATGATTTGAGGTGGACTGGGGCTGTGATGCTGGTGCTGTGGAGCAGCTGTAAATACAGATGAAGCTTCACTTGCTTGCTGCTCACCTTCTACTGTGCAGCCCAGTTCCTAACAGGCCACAGACTGGTACCGGTCTGCAGCCCAGGGTTTGGGGACCCAATTTAGGGTACTTTGTAACAAAAGCCTTAGAAAACTAATATACAATGACTTTATAGAAAACCGTGGACCTACAGGAGTTGTAAGACAAAGACATAGCTTCTTAACCAGAAACCTAGCCAAGCCAGCTGAGAATTTGATGACTACATGTAAAAAACCCAGACCCATAAACAGTTGTTACATGATTCTGGCTAGAGAGTCAATGGGAAGAGGGAGAAGGGGCACACATGCAAACTAAAAAACAGCTAAATAACTAAGGAAACAAAAGAAAAATACAGATTAACACTTAGAAATAGTCCACAAACTAAAGTTTCACAACATTAAATAAACAAAAGTTAATAGAGATAGATAACATAATTAAAAACTTAGAACATGCAGTCAGCTCAACTGATAATAATTTCTGGAATGGTGTGACAAAGATTTTAGAATAAGTACATATATGAATCTCAACAAGATAAAAATAAAACTAAAATCCTTTAAAAATTACCATGAAATGAAGAAACAAAAAAAGGGTATAAAAATTAAAAATTCTAAAATATGAATAATAATCATTGAATTAAAGAACTACGTATAAAATAAACTCTAATCCAGACCCACCCAACTGAAGAGAGAAGAAATATAGCAGTAATATAGATGCTCAAAAATCAATTCATTAAGAGGTAACAGAATATGCAAAGTACAATAACATATTGAAAGGCGGCAAGTATGTTCAGTAATAGTTTCAGAAGAAAAGAAAGGAGAGAATGGCAGAAAAGGTATATTTGAAAAGAACAGAACTGAGAAGTTGCCAAAATTAAAAAAAAAAAAACAACTTCTCAGATTGAACGTTTCCTACAGAAATTGAGTGGCATATAAATAATAAAACAGATTTAGGCACAACATTGTAAAACTGTAAGTCATCAAAGTTTTAAAATATTCTTTTTATTATTATTATTATTTTATTATTATTATTAAAATTTAGCAGAGTGAAAAGACGGATTAACTACAAAGGGTTGAAAATTAGCCTGAAGCTGACTTCTCAACAGCAGTAACAAAAACTAAAAACTAAAACAAACAACAAACAAAAAACTGAGCAATATATCGAAATAATCATTTTTAGAGCAAAGGATAAAGATATTTCAAACACATAAAGACTGAGAGAGTTTACAGCCCACAGGTCCTCTTTCAAATATTTTATTTAATAATATAAACACAGAGAAATATTATGAGACTTAAACAAAATCAATAAGGGAAAGCATCGACAAAATTGTGTTAGAATATTTGACCAATAGTCGATAGTAAAACTAATAATATTTTTCTGATAAAAGTAAATCTCTAGGACACAGTATATATTAGAAATTTTAAACAAAGACTTGAGGTATCTTGAGGACCTTCTTAGGTTTAGCAGGAAGATAGAAACACTAAACAATTATAGATTTGTAATTATAATTTGGGTGACTAATTGAATTTTTTAATTGGCAGAAATTACTAAAGGAATAGAAATTCAATCTATAATTTCAAAATTAGCAGAAAGGAGAAATGTAAATACAGAGGAGAAAAACCCTAACAATTCAACAGATCACAGTTGGATTTAATGTTAGTTTAAAGAAATAAATACAGATAAATTAATAATGACAAGTGTAATTTAATGATTCTTACCTTTTAAAAGCCAAAGATTATCATATTGGAAAAGACAGTAAACCCAGCTTTTTGTATTCTGCTTTCAAGAAGAAAATCTTAGAAAGTATTAAAGAAATGGAAAAAAGATCAAATATGTAGATGCTAATCAAAGGAAATATGATATAGTAATGCTAAAGTAAGGTAAGTTAGACTTTAAGGTAAAAGACATTATTAGAAATAAAGTGAATAATAGTATAGAAGTAAGGTGATATGATAGAAGGTGACAAATGGCTATTTTAGATTGGGGCTCTATCTCCCACCATTCTTCTGCATCCTATATTCTCACAAAACTGGAGTACTCATTGTTCCCCACTCTCTGAGCTTCCTGATACCCATCTTTGACTCATGCCATTCCTCAATTTGAAATGACTTCCCTCTCATGTCATTCCTGAATAAAAAATATTTAAGGATCTTTCAAGACCTAGCTAGATAAAGCAACAAATTCTCCATCAATCTTTGTTTCTAATCCTAGCAACTAGATGCTCTTCTCTCCTATGTATCCCTACCAAATTATGCTGGCAATTTGTAAGCGACCTTCTTTTTTTCTTTATTTCAGAGAATTCTGAACTTGTTTTATTTCATCCCCTTCTTAACCCATTTTATCATTATACTATGAGCTTCTCGAGACTAGGGATCTCTATATTCATGTGTGATATATAGTTGTTGAACTGCATGTACCGCACAGATACTTCTTGGTAGGTATGCCATTCTAAGGCTCTAGTACACACTAACACAATTCACCATTGAATGGAACAAGATAGACAGCTGTCATTCTAGAGGTGAGACTGGAAGATGTGGGGGTAGGGATGGAGTCACAAAAAGAAGTGCTGAAAAGTCTGAATAAAGGCACTCTTAAAGGAAATTGCTATCATTGTGTACTAGCCCCTCTACTGAGGTGCACCAAAAAAGTAATGGGTGATGACAGTAGTGGTTTTAGTGTGGTTGTGTGTGTGTGTTAGAAAAAAAGAATAAAATTTTAAAGTGTGCTTATTCTATACCTTTTGGGATTTATTTTCATAATCAAATGATATAAAATTACTTCCAAAGTATGTCAATGAACTTGCTAGTGAAAAAGTATGAAAACAATAGAAGTAAATGGATCTTAAGATAATCATGCTAAGCAAAATAAGTCAGGTAGTAAAGTTTAAAATCACATGATTTCACGTACCTATGGGATATAAAACTGAAAGAAACAAACAAAAATGAAAAACAGAGACTCATGGACACAGATAGTAGAATAGTGGTTACCAGAGGGAAAGGGGGAGGTAGATATGGGTAAAAGGGGTAAATATTTGGTGATGGAAGGAAATCTAATTTTGAGTGGTGAACATACAATGCAGTATACATATAGAACATACTATTGAATTGTACACTTGAAATATTTAATTAGTCAATGTTGCTCCAATAATTTTTAATAAAAAAATGGTAGAAGTACTCCAAGTGCAATAGCTTTATAGAAAGAGGTAGGTAGTATGGAAAGTATGGCAGAGCCATTGTCCTTATTATTCCCCTGCCCCTTTCTGTCTGACACACTCAATTGCAGCTCTTTTTATCAGGATGCGTTCACACCACTTCTATAGGCCATTCAGCCTAGTTCTGCGCAAAGCTGGGCAGATGTTACAGATCAGAAACAATCAGCACACAACATGGCAGTGCTTGCAGATGTAATTTCAGAATAGTATCATTTGTGGAAGCAAAATAATAAATAATTAAATGCTAACCATAATTTGAGATCAGCTAAAAAAATCTGTGACAAATCTAGTAAATGGAAAACAAATATCATTAATAAGAGAAACTAGGCTCTGTATCTGATAGAAATATTTTCCATAATATACTAACAAATAAAAAGTGTGACAAATATTATATTTAATAAATCAGTTGTATAAAAATATTTTATATACTGACCTGTATGTCAAATATTTTGAAGCATTCGAAATATGCTTAAAACAAAAATGACTACCCCTGAAAAGTAGGACTACGGGTTTGGGACAGTAGAAGATCTTTCCCTTTCTACCCTTCTGTACTGTTTTGTTTTTAAATGAACATGAGTTATTTTACTTTTTATAACCCTTAGTCATCTTACAATTTTGCCTTATTATGCTAGCCCTTCAATTTCCATTTTACTAATTTATCCTATATTTGACTAATTTGCCTGTCAAAAATCCTCACATGAATTCTGTGGCAGCAAGGATGAAAACAAATTAGTTAAGCATACTCTTATTTTACCTCTAAGTTGCCTATACTAATGGAAATAAAAGGTGTGAAACTTATTAATACTGTACATTTAAGATTAAAATCTTTTAGACAGAAATTTGTATAATTTTTTTAAATAGGTCCTTTCTAAGTCATATGAAAGTATTTGTTTTGACAGATAATTTTCTGTTCATGTTTAAAATCAACTTCATTTCTATCTTTTTTCTCTGAAATTGTGGAAAATGAGTCACTAAGAAAATTTCTAACATTTTCCTGTTGAATAAATTGAAAGATTAATACTTTTTACTTTTTTTTTTAAAGACTCAGTTTAATTTAGATAACCTGGAATTACATTTCTTTCTATGGAATTGATAGACTAAATGATCTATACTTATATTTAGAATGGTCTGTATATGCACTAATACATGTAATTAAAAACTCATGTTCAGGAAAAACAAAACAAAATCTGAACAGTTACTCTAGGATTTCATCTGAATCCAATGGTAAGTTTCTGAAGATACCAGTTAGTGGGGAAACATAATTAATCCTTTATTATGCAAATAAAAATATCTGTGCATTTTGTAACTTTTAAACCTACTTTTCTTTCTCTGATATTGCCAGTGTGAAATCACATTTTGTTAATAATAAGATTATAATAACAAGAAAAGACTCCAACCATCCAGGACCACAATTAGGCACTGGCCTCGGACAAGCCTAGAAAAAAGTTTTCATTGGTGAAAGGAGCTTTCATACATTTTTCTCCTTGACCAGCCATGGTAAATAGGTTTATTACATGATTATTTTTTAAATCCTCCAATGTAGTGTATATATGTGAATAGATATTAGTGTTCTCACTGTTGGTTTAGTGATTTGTTTGAATGAGGATTATATTTTAGCTAGTTCCTCCTTGGAACCACAAAATCACCCACTTTCCCATTTCACCTCACTAAGGAGAATGTAAAGAGGACATGCAGAGGCCACCAATGTTCTTGTTAATAACACTAGCACTAATGCTGATAACCACTCCTTGAAAACACCTACTCTCTGGCTGGCAGTTCTTTTACATGATTTCATGTAATGCTCATAACAGAATTACAAACATTTGACATGAGAAGATGCTTAGGCATAAAGAAACTAAGCAACTTGGCCAATACCAGGGTAGTTAACGGAGTAATTAGGATCCAAAACTGCAAGCAATAGGTTTGAAATCACATTGTCTTTCTCTTCTGGATCTCATGCCATTTTTCTTTAATTAGTAAAAAATGAAAAGGAGAAAGATCATTGCTCCACCTCAGGACAGCATCTATCTGGCTCTGCAGTGTCATTTACTACATAGTTAGCTGATTGCATACTATACAACTTAGAATTGAGGCATGCCCTCGAGGATAAGCCAATGTAAACAGGACAAGAAAAGAATCATGCTGGAGTTAAGACCTAAAAAATTATCATTATGTCTTCTTGATACTTCAGGGAAAAATCAAAAAATATATTTTTATCTAAATGGTCATTATATGAGGAAAAAAGAAAATAATCAATCTGGCTCCTTGAATCTTTCTAAGCATCAAGTAAACTTGGGGAATGTCTGGAGCTTGAAATTATCACCCATGTAAAAAGGGATTGTACAGAGTTCATGTCAGTTTCTTTTCTTGTTTTTAAATTAGAATTTATGTATAGCTGCTTGATTTTAAGGACTCTTAGAATATTAAATGGTTATTACACTGGGGCAATTAAATTACATTCATCATAGAATGAAAATCTCAGTAACTGTGAATATATAAATGTTCACAGAAAATTAGAGTAAGTTGTTATTATTATATCAAGATTATATCAAAAGAAAATAAAAAATGGAAATATTTTTAATTATATAGAACTTTTACTAAATAGAGGAAATATACAAGCTTATCTGCAAGGGCAAGCTTTTTACTTGAACTGAATTTCAGGAAGAAATGAATATTTTAAATAGGTTCCTTATGTAAAAGGTTTTTTAGCAAATTAATTAACAGAGTTTTCTCTAGGAGCGAAGCCTAGAGCGTAGCAGATTCCAAATTCTTTCTTCTTAATGGGTCCTAGAATTCTAGTCATGCATTAGTTACCAAAGGATATTTTGGGCAACATTTTAAAAGCAAAGTAATAAACTGATCTAAAGACCCTTTGAGAATAATCTCAACCCAGACCACTTATTGGCTTTAATAATGAGAAAAGTGACTTGGGAAATACCAGATGTTAATGAAAACCTGTTCAAAGCTCTGCCTCAAATGAGAGGTTGATCAGTTTATTCAAGTCTAAATTAGACTAGAAGCATGTTACTTAATAATTATCCAATATGCTTCCCTCCAAAATGTGCTATAGAAATTTTCTGAACAACCTGTTCATTTTATAAAATTATACTTGCATATGGACAGCCTTGTGGTAGCCTTTTCCCAGCCTATATGATTTCTAGGGAAGAAGAAATTATGTAGAAAATTTTACAGGTCATGCATTTTTTTTTATTTTGTTCTTTAGAAAATCAAATGATACTGTATAATAATAATCACAATAATGCTTTAAACTTGTGTAGTGTTAACTAAGTACAAAATAATTTTTAATGTATTATCTCATTTGGTATTTACAATTTAAATATACTGTAAACCATCGTTTCTTGACATTTTGAAGTGTGTTTTTTTTTTAATCAATTAAGGTGGAGCCTTTGAGGTTACCAAATGGTTTCATTACTTATTCTTGTATTTATGTAATCCACAGATATCTATTGGATGTAGCACTGAGTTCTAGGAAAACAGAAATAAGAGAATATGAATATAACAGGCAATAAATAATGAATTGCAAAATTAAGTATTTCATGGTGATTGTGATAAGTGCTCTAAACATAAAGTATAGGGAGCTATGTTAATGATTAACATGGAGATTTGACCCAATCTTGTAGATTAAGGAGGACATCACCAGGGAAGTGATATTTTTACATGAACTCTGAAAGACAGCTAGGAATTAAGAAGTGGAAAGCCTATTCTAAGTAGATCAGAAACAAAGAATGAATGTCCAAGGTGCAGTAAAATGCTCTAAGTTCCATAATCCAAGAATTTAATGAAAATGTGGCTGGACTCAAAAGGTGCATATGCACGTGTGTGCGTGTGTTAAGGTTTTGCAGGGATGAGGCTGTAGAATAGTCAAGATGAAGTAAGTTGTGGCCAATTCACATAAAATCTTGGTATAGATTTTCATCTGTGTTCACATAACAGCAACAAATTCTTACTGAGCACTTATATGCCAAGCAGTATTTTAAGTTATTCACATGCTTTAAACTTCACAACAGTCTTATGAAGTAGATCCTGATATCATCTTTTTACCAGTTGAACAGTGCAGAGAAGTTTAAGGTCACTTGTGTAAGATCACACAACTAGAAAGGGAGAAAGTTGGGATATGACACAGGTGGTTTGGCTCCAAGGCCTCTCTTCACTCTACACTGAGTATTGCAAAACCAATGAAAGCTTTGAGCAGGAAATGGACATATCCACCTACCCACCCCTGCACTGGGGTTAATGGGTTTCTATCAAAGAATGTTTCTTAAATATAGATGATAGACAAAGCACCAAGGCAGATGCTGTGATATTTTATATACTCATATCCACACATTATTAAGATGAACCCTTAAAAAAGCACCACAAATGCCAATTAAAGAGATAGTATGTAAATGTAAAATTTGCAAAGAGATAAACTGTTACAATTTAATCAAGGTGGTTTCTTGGCAAGTTATCTATATTAATGGATTAGCAGAGAATATGAAAGAAGTTACAATCATGATGGTGATATGAGTCAACATTTTTTATAGTATCTCATTTTACCAAGTGCTATAATTTTATTGGATCCTCACAATAACTTGGTGATGTAAGCAGGACGGGGATTGTTTCCACTTTGCAAGTAAGGAAACTGAAGTTCAGAAAGTGTGAAGTGATTCTGCTAAGCACACATACCAGCGATGAAGCCTGACACCACCGGAGGCTGGTTTTTATACAATGTTGTCTAAATAGCAGAAAGAACTTGTTAAAAAGGAAACACAAGTACTGTATGTGATAAATAGAGTAAAGTGTTTATAAATTTTCCCCATAAATGAAAGGAAATTCAAAGAGTAAAAATAATGTTATAATATTTAATTTTTTCTTTTAGTACAAATATCCTTAAAATATCTTTCACAGCGTCACTATTATGGTGCCTAACAGAAATCCTGCTCTTATGAAAGTGAACCTCTTGGTTTTTTCCATTTCCCTAACATTGGCATGTATTACAAGATTATCAGAGATTATTAGGAAAGAATGATATTCAAATGCCTTTTTTCTACCCTGATTCATTATGAGAGGAAAGAGCAATCCATCTTGAATTGTGACTTTTGGGTCAACATACTAGTAAAAGATGGGAAGCTGGCTGGTGATAGACTAGGCCAATGTTACTGTCAAGAAATTGCTGTGTGTGTGTGTGTCTGTGTGTGTGTGTGTATAATTTATTTAATGAAGTTATTCTGTAATCTGCTTTTCTGAAAAATCTGAGTTTCTGATGTGCATAGTGCCCAACATGACATCTTTGCTGTGAACTTGACAAACCCTAATTTTTGGCACAAGTTCTAATATCTCAGAGTTATAAACCTTATGAATAAAATTAATGAAAAGATATATAGGTTTCCCTTTTGAATTATTATTCATTTTGTCCCATCTTCTTTTCCTTCATTAGTCCTCGGCATAAAGCCAAGTTGAGATTTATTTCTCACTCGTGGCCACCCTTTTGTTGATTGTCTTTCTGTTATTTATGGACAATAAAACTAATGCCTGAACAAATGTTGAATTCTACTTAAACACTACTCACCTAGAATAGCAGGTGATCAAGTTTTATGACAGCTTCAACACACATTTCAAATCATATTATGACAAGTTATCTATATTAAAAATAACTTTTTAGGCCCAAGATGAAACTGCTCCTGCCTGGCGTGCCACATCAGCAAACCAAAACTTAGATAGCTTTTGTGTCTCTATAAATATTCCACTTGACCAGAAACACAGTATATCCAGTCAGCCAATCCCCAATGTCAAGCCAAGTTTGAGGCCTTCTCGTCCCAAACTAGGTTGACTATGCGGACCTAACAAGCAAATCGAATACTTTCTATTTTTCTCTTCCTTGGTTTTTATTCTTTATCCTATAAAAGCTTTCTTTCACCCCATTTTACAGTTCTCCACAAGAGACTGTCTACTTTATAAAGTGTTAAAGTTTGTTTTTATTACCTGAATTGTTTTATTTAATTATTATTTAATAGTTTTTGGTGGTGAAGAACAGTATCCAAAACTGACTGCTAATAGCCTTTGGCCCTTGGGACAGAGAGGAAGTGCCACTGTTAACGGAGGGCTGGGCTAAGTCACTCTCAAATTTGAGCTCTATTCCTTTGCAAGCAGCTCTCCAAGCTAAACAAACTTTATTTGAATTGATCAATTTTTCCTGGAAAGCTTCTGGGGTTTTGGAAATATTCTGGGATAGTTATATTGGGATTGTAGAATCAGTGACAGCTTATGTGAGGTGACTCACAAAGCCCTGAAGTAAGTCCACAGTATTAACCACTGGGGGAGTTGGGAAAATAAACTAAAAAAAATTAGAATATTTTGACCATCAAAATCAAAATAGTCTAGGCACAAATCAGACTATTAAAAGCCTTCAGGACTTCTGCCATTATAAAGAAATCATATGAAAAGAATAGTAGATCTATTGCTAATGGGAATCCTGGAAGCCAAAGCTATAAAATTGGTGGAAACAGGTTGAGCACTTAAAAGCTGTCTGAGCATTCACCACCTAACTAATACTCCTGTACTAGAATAAGTTGGTCACAGATTGATACTAGGTCACTTCTAAACTAAAGATAACCCCCATGCAATGAGGTATAAAAACACCAGAAAATATCCAACTCATTAGCATACCCCTTTTAGGTATTATTTTGTCTTTGGGGGCCCCAAGGCTTAGCTAAAGAAATAATGTCCTAAAGTTTCAAAGAATTTAGTGTGCCACCTCCTGGCACACCTGCTTATTTTATGTTTAAGAACTATGGCCCCAAAGCTGTAATATCTATAAAAATGGCAAAAAAACCTTAAAACAACTTAGAATTACAATGGCAACTGTAGGGAATGTTCTAATTAGATGAGATTATTCATTAAAAATTTTCATTTTGAAGCAAGTCTTCCCAAATCAAAGAGAATGGGATACCTATTTTAACTGGCATACAGAACCCTCCGAAAGCTTTAATATTCCAAAATAACTTCAGTGAAAGATTCACTGCAAAAGACTAATGAAAAATAAAATAAAGACATAAGGGTTTCCTAAAACAGAAGACTAAAAGACTGATGTGACTCCTACTAACCCCCTCTGTCCCCTTTACTGAGTAATCAAATCTGTCTGAATTGCCTTTCACTCTGGCGAGACCACAAGACCATAAACAAAAATTTACCAAGTTCATAGTTTTATAACTGCAACAGTTCCAAGGCCAGAAACCGAAAACACCTGGATCTCTGCTGTTGCACCCATTAGGGGTGCATCGTAAAATGCTGGCGCAGAATTGGTGTCTCATTTGCAATCAACCAGGAAAAAAGATTGTCTTTGGAGATTTTGTCAAATTGTTCCACACCAATTCCAGTGCTCCATATCTACCCTTGAAGGAGGGCCACCACATGGGCTCCTCTCAAGGTTGACAGGACTCCATGGGGTTCCCCCAAGAAGCAGCTAAATGTTTTCTTTTAAACAGCCAACGGGAAATTAATATTAATAGAAAACTATAGAGATTCTGGTAGATAACAGAACTATACTCTCTATCTTAAATCCCATTCACTCTTGATCTTGAAGCTGGGATCCTAGGAAAACTGGCAAAAGCCAGCGGAGGGTGAGAAATCTTATCAGTCAGCTCTCCTGGATCTCTGTACTGCTAAGTTGAAAAAGGAGAGTAAAAATTTGTTGCCCCTTCCTTTCCAAGTTTAGACTCTTGTGCATTTGGTTTTGAAAACGTGATTTGTTATCAAACCATTCTCTCCCAGGGATAGCTATTGCCTTCTTGTTTGTTTGTCTTGTTTTGTGTCCTGAAAACTTGGCTTGACTTTCTGCCTGCCTGGGACATGAAGACTGCCATTGGTTCTTGCATACACAGGTAATTCAGTCGTTAGATTGGGTGCCCAAAAATGGCAAGCGAGAAACGTGGGTTGCACTCCATTTGTGGCTAGGGCCTTACTGACTTTTACCAGGTCTCAGGGCGAATTGTCTAAGTCCTTTTTCTTTTAGCTATCTCTGGGAATGGCTCTGGATCTTGGGAGGGTAGTATTGTGAGAGGGGTTGTTCAATACTGCCAGAAATATTTACTCTTTCTCCCAGATAAAACATGGTAAGATATTTGAAAGGATTTTTTTTTTAAGAAGCTCTCTGGTCAAGAGTTGGCCCAATTTTAAGCTGATAGTCTGGTGGGAATTTTTTTTTAAAGTGCTTTTCCCTAAGCTAAATGAAACTATGTGTCCAACGGTAAAGAAAACATACCAAAGACAAACAGCTCAAAATCTAGAACATAGGAATCTTTCAGTTTGTATTCTAGAAACTGGAGATCTCCTTGATATAAAGAGGCAAACTGAAGATAATGTAGTTGCATGGGTGGGTCAGCACCTTACCATCAGGTTACAACCCAGTTCTCTAAGGAACTAAAAAAAACAACTTTAAAATTGGAAACAACTTATGCAATTTGTCTTATAAGTTGAGTTTTTTATAAGAACAGAAAAAGCCCACTTACTCTTTTACCAATCCCTAAAACTCCCATGTTTATCTCAAAAGGCTTATAGGTGTTGTATGCCAAATAAGTTTGGACTGTGTCCTGGACATTTTAAATATTATGATATGAGACTTGTTTAAATCTTTGGACAATTTGGTACCTTTGTTTCAACAAGCTGTAAACACAGTGTGGTTCCAGCTACATAGTCAAACCAGTCTTGTGTGGTTTATTGTTTCAGTGTCACTTCTGTTTTCAAAATCTTTCAAGTGTTTTTGGGCCCTGTCTCATGTATGCACCATCTGTGGCCTCTCTGAGATTTGAACAATGTTCTTGTTTACTGTGTTTCTTGATGTCTTTGGTGTATTGTTCAATGAGATCCATGCATGTGTAGTTCTGCATTGGGCACAGGAGTTTGTAAACAACTTTGTTGGGTCACTTTTCTGATCTTTGAGGTCTTCCTAGTACTTTTGTTCTCCTCAGGCTCCCCTTTTTTTGGCCTTTGGGATTTAAAAAGCTGGGACTTAACCTTGCTCTGTATGTACTCCCCTCATATGCACTCATGTCTAGAGCCAAAAGACGGAATGACAGGAAAAGAGAAAAACAGAGCTTTGCTCTCATCTTCTTGGACCACAGCTTCTCTGAATGTAGTCCAAGAGAAACTTCTTCAGAATTTTAGATGACTGAATATCCCTACTGCCCCACTGTCACTGCCAGAGAACTCTCTTCCTACTCCTCAAATCTATACCAGAAGACTTCTACTGGAACTCATTATGTCCATATGGAAGTCCACTTATGGGTTCCGGATGCCCTGAATTCAGCCCAGTATAGGGACTAAGATGGTAAACTCATAGCTATGTCAGTGGTACTTTGATTCTGGTAATTTTCCCCAATCCATCCATTTTAACTTCCATTTACTTTTAAGAGATCTCAAATAGCTGCTCCATGCATTTCTGTTCTACTTTTGAAACTACATTCAGTAATAGAGACAGGTTGGGAATGTGCTTACCCATCTCACCCAGAGCCAGCACTTCCCTCATTAGCATTTTAAAACTTCTAAAATGTCCTGCAAGAGATCACTTTAACTTTTTTAACCCATATGTTCTCAAACATATTTATCCTCAGAATGCAATGTTCACCTCATGTTTACTAACAGTTTATAAACCTATTATTCCTCAGGAATACATTTTCAAAAACACTTTTGAAAATAAAACTAATATAATTTTTAGTCTTTAAGTTATTGGTAGTATTTCTTTTTTTTTCTTTTTTTTTTAATTAACTGCTGGTAAAATAAATACATGAAGAGCATATGACATTATTAACATGTCTTGTTAAGTTTGTATTTAGGAAAATAATGCCTTCAGATAAAGGCTGTGTTTAAGCATCCCAACAGTGCATGTAGATTTGTCTATGATCCACTTAATATTATTCTAATATTTGAAACTCAAAGTGGATTTACAATAATCACTTAATTTAGCTTTCTATTGAGTCTACAGACTTAATGCACAACTTCCACCTGATTTATATGAATCTTATTTATATAAAGACTGCTGTGGTCTGAATATTTGTGTACTCCCAAAATTTATATGTTGGAATCATAACCCCTAAGGTGATGGTATTAGGAAATGGTGTTTTTGGGAGTTGATTAGGTCATGAAGGTGGATTCCCTATGAATGAGGTCAGCATCTTTATTAAAGAGGCCCCAGAAAGACCCCTCACTCCTTCCAATGTAAGGCTACTGTGACAAGATAGTTATCTCTGACACCAAGTCTGTTGGTGCCTTGATCTTGGACTTCCCATCCTCCAGAACTATGAGAGATAAATTTTCATTGTTTGTGAGCCACCTAGTTTTGTTACAGCATGTCAAACAGACTGACAGGGGCATAGAGACAGATTTAGTACTAAAATCTAGTGAAGGAAAGCAGGGCTACAAGATCCATCCTCGTGACTGGATCCAGCCAGGATTAACTGTCCTACAAGCATGTTAGCAGTAAATCCTCTAATTTTAGATTTCTACCAAACAGAGGGGCCTATCAAAAGAACTCCAATGTTTTGTTTCATTTTATAATGCTGCACATACGAAGACAAATGAAGAGACATAATTTAACTGAACAACTTAATTCTTTTTATGGCACATGAATTATTGAATGACTTCTCTTGACCTAGACATCTAAAATACCTCTTACCTTCTTTTGACAAACCCTACAAATGTCTGTCTACAGTATTGATTCTTTTCTTATTAACTTCCCCAGAAGAGTCATTATTTGACTTGGTCTAATTTGTGGTTATCCGTATCAATCCAGAAATATAATATCATTTTACTGTAAAGCATGAAATAGAATCCCTCTCAACTAAGCCTCTGTTGGCAATAGTGGGGCTCACCCAAATATAGTGAATGAGGCAATAGTAAATAACAAGTGCTTTCTTTCATTGATTTGGTAGGACTTGAAAACTTTTGGATCTTCTAATTTTCAGAGCATTTTTGTAGTAAAAATTTTATATTGCTTTTCCACAAGAATTTTAAAATTTCTGCCTACATTTTGTTTGTGTTTCTATCTCTTTAAGAAATACCGATTTCTGCTTTACTTGTTCCTCTCATTGGAATTCTAATGATGCAATACATCATTTGCATGTGTACATGCGTGTGTGGTATATATGTGTAAGAGAGAGTACCAATTCTTCCTCATGAAACGTTTTATTAAAAATATTCAAATCAAAGTGGTATGTACTGGTATAGCAAAAGAATTATTTTATACAATTAAAGTTTCTCATTGGTAGACAATAGGTGATCTCTTGTCAACCCTTCTTTTACTTGACATATATCTAAATTTAGAGGAAGCAAAAGAGGATATTAAATATATAAGACTTACCACAACATTCTAAATCACATATTGCAATATGTTTGGAAAATATTATCTGTATGATGACATGAAAGTGTTTGTGGTTAGGCACACCTGTATTCATCTCTAGTTTAATTTATGAGTTTTAGCTTCTTATTATGTATAGTGAAGATAATATTTTCCTTGCAAGGTTATTGAGATAGTAAAGATAATATGTGTAAAGCATTCAGTAGTATTACTAATTATTAATCTAGAGCATACAACATACTAAAAAGGTGCCTAATACAGAGTAGAGTCTAAATGATTAAAATTAAGCCCTTTTAGTATTACTTTTAATATGTGTCTAAACTGAGATTAAAAATAATGTGAAATTTTGCTTGTTAAGAGGGACTTTTAAATTATATCTTGGGCTTTATATAAATTCAGGGGTATTTTTATTTTCTTTAGAAATATGTCCTTTATACTAAGCCTCTTTTACACATTTTCCTGTACTTGCCTTTTGATGGGTCTCAAATTGTTTTTATAAAGAAAGTAAAATATTGGTTGAGATATTTTATCAAATAGTTCATTTTATCTCTTAACAAAATAAACTGTATGGGTATAAATTTTCTTTTAATGAAAAATTTAAGTAATCAGTTATACTCATTCATATTTCCTTCTCCCTCTTTAAGGCCTTATTATATTCACATGAAAAAAATATAATTTAAAGATTAGAACTCTAAGGTCTGGAATAAAACTGCATTTAATCATCAATGATTGAAGTTATGATTTTCTAAGCTTTAATATTCTAATAAGTAAAAAAGTAAAAAATTAGATATTTTGTTAAATAATTTTCAGGACCAAGTAGGGAACCATGGTATTTACTCTCAAGGCTTATAAATAAAGAGGATCTTACAATATATTCAAGTAGGAAAAATCACCCTAATTCTGTAATTAAGAAAGTATGTGGATTTTTTTTATTCAAAATGCCTATTCAATCATGACAGAAATTTATTTAGCCTAATCTACTTCCATGTACTCTATTAAATGATCTGGTAGATACAATAATGAATAATGCCTAGCATCTGCCTTAAAACATTAATTATTTAGTATGGGAGATAATGTGCACTAGTGAGTATCTTGGTCAGGAAGGGAAGCCAGGTGTAGGAGTGGTGGTTCATGATTCCTGAGATGCTTTCTTTAATTTATACATTACACCTCCACTAAGATTAGAATATGTCCCCTACAGCAAAGATGCTGCTGACCTACTCCTGTCTCAACCAATGAGAATTCCTGCCATGAAGGGTCACTATTATGGATAGGGATATCAGAACTGTTGATTTTGTTAATGTAAAAAAATGAGGGGAATGAAAACAAGGATGACACAGTTAATTCAAGACAGGACATTATATACATTGCCATATTTAGTTTACTGTTTTTCTCATATTTGTTTATAAATCAGTAGAATTACCTGCCCTATTTAATATTTGGTATCCTATGTTTAGAGACTCAGTCATTAACCTTAACTTTACCATTTACCCTTCCATTATCAGATGATCACCCAATTTACCTGTTAACTGCATCTGTAGAGAATAAAATGTACTAGGCAGAGGAAATAGTATGAGAAATTAATAAATGAATATTTTTTGGAAAAATGAAAGGAGTATTCAGGGTTTGATAAATATTATAGCATGGGTAGAGAATACACACCCAAAAAGAAGTAATGGAGCATACATTTGGAGAGGGAAATTGTAATCATATGTTGGATTGGATGTATATAATTTAATTTATTAGGCAATGGAAAACCATTTTGCAATGGAGAAGTAAATGATTTTGTGCTTTGAGAATATTAATATAAAAGTTACATATATAAAATAAGAGCAGATATGAAATTATACTATGAAGAAATGAGAATAACAAAGACAGCCTGGGAAGCAGTGTACAAGTTCAAGCTAGAAGATGAGCCACTGGCAAAGAGAATAGGCAGAAAAAATAAAATCCAGATATAGAGATAAAAGGGTTTCATAGCTAGAAAAATGGCTATTTGTTGCTGAAATAACTGGGAAATGTGAGCAACGGCAAAAACACACAGCTATTTCTCTGATAGAATCTAGCCCAAATAACTTAAAGAACAATGCTATCATAAATAAAAATTTCAAAGTCAAGAGAAAGAATTGGTTTGCGGTAGAATGAGTTCACTTTTGTATCTTGTTAGTTTAAAATACCCAGAAGCATGTAGAAATAGATCCAACAGGTGTAAATACAAGATAAGCATTCTGTAGAGAACAAGTTGGGAAAGGGGAAACCTTGAGTGTGAACAGATTGTGAACAGATAAAAGAGGAAATGACAGTGATGATAATTATGATGATGTTGGTGATGGTGGTGGTTTTCATGGTGGTGAAAGTAGTAGTAAAATTTAAACAGACTTAAGGAAAACATAATAAATAGAATGTGGAAAAAGGAAGCAGATCAAGCACAAAAGCAAAACTATTTAAAATAATTAGGAAAAATAGGTTAATGTTCTGGAAACAAGGGAAGCTCACAAAGAAAGACGGAGGTGGCCACCTTGTACTGAGATGGAGGAGGAGGAAAACTTGAAAAGTTAGAGTAGAATCAGTGATTAGAGAGTCATTAAAGTGGTGGGCTAAGAATTTAAATGACAAGAGGTGGAAAGGTGGCAATGAAGTGCAGGAGGCAAGTGTAAACCATTTTTTCAAAATGTGTGACAAGGAAGAAAAGAAAGAATAAGAACTTGAAGGAGAGATCATTTTAAGAGACGGGAGACCTAAACACTTGTGTTGCATCACAGGGTAACACTACACATGCCAAAATAAATATATGCTAGAAAAGAGCTCTGGAAGTGTCACTCATGAAGCAAATTACTAAGAGAAAATAAGGAAATGGTAATAGGAAGTATATGGGTTGAAATTAGTCAAAATGAAAGAACACCAAAAGAATGAGAAGATTTTAATGGAAGATATGTAAAGTTATAAAGGTTCAAAAAAATGTTCCCATGATCAGAGAAAAATAGAAGTGACATCTGAGAGTTTAATGGAGCTTAAAAATAGTGAGACACATTTATGAAAAACATTTGTTTGTAGGATTGACAATCAATAAGGGGTGAGTAAAAAGCTGCCTAGAATGGGAAGGGCTCACATCTCAACTCCATTTGTTGTGTACAGATACCAAGCGTTCATAGTGGATGCTCTGAGATGCTTTTGTGAATGACTGCAGGATTCTTCATCTGGCTAGGTATAAGGAAAAGTCCAATCAAGTGGTGAAAATCTCCCAGAATTGGAGGAGATGCTCTGGTGGCAAAGAAGAAATTCCAGGGAGTCAGGAATTATACAATTCTGATAAAAGTGGCATTGTGATGGCAACTGAACTAGAGAAACAAACAAAAAAGCCAGAAGGTAACATAACAAAAAAAGGTGGGGGGGGGAGAATAAAGAGCTTAAAAGCTATAATGATTGTGGAAAATTTGACAAGAGTGATCGATCATATGGGTGAGTTTAATGATTGACAAATTTTGATTAGAAGGGGATCTTAGACTCCTGGGCCAAGACTCAAGTTCATGTCATGATGTAATTGGACCAAAATGGAGAGAAGGTGTGACATCTTCTTTGCTGACTGCACCCACTCTACTTAACTACTAAATACTGAAGTGACCCAAGACAGTCCTGTGCCACATTTTCCCCTCTGTCTCACATTCACTTCAGATAATATCCAGTGCCAAGGTTTTGCATATTATCTATTTGTGCATGACTCTCAAAGCTGGATGTCCAGCTCTTTTATCACCTTTTAACTTCATCATCTACATATTCAACTGTATATTCAACATCTCCAGCTGGATGTCATTTTAAAACCAGACTGTCATTTCCAACCAAAGCCCACGAGCCTACAGCTTGTTAAGATTCCCCATTATATTAAACTGCACAACCATCCCCAAGCTGCTCAAAGAGCCTAAGACCATCCTTGATACTGCTCCCCTCTACTCCCTATCATTTAACTTATCAGCAAGTCCCACCTACTCTCTCTCTAGTACATTCTCCAGTCTGAAAACTCTTCCACCTGCATTCCACCATCATTTTTCAGATGAATTGTGGCAATAAAATCCCTTCTGATATTTTCTTCATGTCCATTTCTCCACAAACTATTCTTTACAAAGCATCTAAACAATCTCTTAAAAACTCAAATCAAAATTGGTTTTTCTTTGGATTAAAGCCATGCACTGAATCCCTTTGAACATTTAACAAAATTTGAATTCCGTTATCATAATCCTCTGTGACAGTTCCCCCTGTAACATACCTCATTTGTAACCTTTCCCACTTCTTACAAGTTACATCACCCTTTTTCCTATTACTAGAAGCTTCTAGCATCTTCTCAACTTGCTGTCTCTCTACTGTCCATTTTCTCTGGCAGGAAGGCCCTTTCACAGCTGTTCCTCTTTGTTATTCAGGTCTCAGTTTAAGCATACTTCAGTGACATAACAACTCAGTCGTAAAGATGCTTCCCAGCTACAATTTACTTTATTATACCTTTATTTCTCTGCAGAGCCCTTATTAGTACCTGACATTTTTATGGTTTATTTACTTATTTTTCTCTCATACACTAAATTTTAAGTTTTGTCTACCTTATTCATCACTTTATTCCTAACACGTACTATAGTGCCTGACACATAAAAGATACTCAATATTTATTTCTCAAATAAATGAGTAGGTGATTAAAATCATTAAAGTTGAATTTTAATTATATGTCATCTATATTCAGTACACAATGACAAAAGGATATTAAAAATGTATTTATTCAGACCAATCCTTATTTTGTCTCTCAACTGTGGCATCAAGTGAGAACATACTTTCTTTTCCCAGAACAATTTCAGCTAACAGTGCAGCCTGCACACATGCCTTACCTTTCAATAGTCTGTTATTAATCTCTGATCTATTTACTTTTACTTCTTTTGGGATGATACAACCTCTTGGTAATGGCTGCCATGTTTACTGTTTGGCACAATGGCTTTCCTCTTGGGAACCACAGCCTTGTAGTGAAGCTTACTACTTATAGTTGTATGTATTTGTACCCAAACTATCTCTGACTTCTCTAGAAATTTCTGAAAAGTAAGAAGCCACAACTATTAACAAAATTTATGTTGCAGAAAAAAATGGCATTTTATTACTTACTCTACTTCTTGATAAACACTTAAACCTCTTCAGCAGGAGAAAGGTCCTCTAATATTCATCTTAGGTGAACTCGATTAGTGTTGAGGACACTCCTGACTCTATACATTTAAAATTGGAAGAAATAAAAATAATAAAACTATTATAAGAAGGAATTTTATAGGGTTGGAGAAAGTGTCATCTCTTTACACTGGATTGTTTCTCCTTTTTGCTGAGCAACATCTTTTGTCTTCTAGAGTTTCCATAGAGGAGAAGTCTCGTAAATAATGTGGCTGGATGGGAATGCTAAATATTTAAATCAATTCTAAGTCAAAAGAACAAACTACATAAAATTTAATTTCAGATTTTATGTTTTAGAAATTTATTTTTTAATTAACCTTTTCTTAGGGTTTCTGTTTACAAAGGAAACATTTTTATTTTCAATTGAAAAAATGGCTTCTCTGATCTTATATGAGATAGCTCTGAGAATAGCCTTGGGGACATTTGCAACTAAATCTGTTTACCAACATGGGTAAACTTTCTGAATTATCAATTATTGAAATTCATGATCACTTAAATTTTATTTGTATGTTTCATAGCTTAAAATTTAACCTATAAAATTCACAAGTATGTTTGTCATATATACTGTCAGTATCCACTATATAGCCTTTGCTACAACTGCAGTCAAGCCACCATTGCAAGAAGGAGAATGGCACATAGTCAGCAGCACAGATCATTGTCAGTAGATAGAGTGCTAAGGAAATCACATACTATGCTGGGTTTTTAAAGTTGCCAAGTCCTTCTAGAAGTAAGAGGTCTGGTAGTGGCAATGGCTGTGACCAATCACACCATTTGTTTTGCTTAATACATTCTTGTCAGTGACCAAGCAAATGGTTTGCAGTGTTTATAGATGCATATTTTTTTTCTAAAATGAAAGTATAGAGTCATATTTTGACAAGTATTCATTAATCTTTCATCACCAGTATCTCTAGGGTCCTGCAAGTTAGGTTTACTAAATATTTTTATTGATGTCATATGGTTGTGTTCAGTTAAATTATATTGTTGTCTTCTTATCCTTCCCTCTTCACTAATGCAATAATATGAAAGTCCCATTTTACTTAATTTTCTTCAAAAATATGACAAGAAATCCCAAAACAATTTTCCCTATGTAATGAAAAGTTATTATTCATTTTCTAACCTTTGAATTTGATTAGAGGTTACTGTGGTGGACATTCAGGTCTTAACACTGACATTTCCAAACTTAAAACTACCAAAATGTTCTATATCTTCACATTGTCATATTAAGTGATAATATTTCTTAAGACAACATCAGTCATATACAAGCCAGGATGAGAAAACATTTCAATGAAACCCAAAATTTTCTTTAAAAATATACTAAAACAAGTTGTCCTACATTTTCTTAACTACACCATATAAATTATCAGGTAGTTGAAAAACAAAGTCCAAAAAAACCCTGTCATTTAAAAGGTCAGCAGAATTCAGTTCTTCAAAGTAGTATTTTAATTCAGATCTAAGAATTAAGCTAATGGTGTTTATATCCAAATTTCGATACAATTTTAATTGAAGTGTTTATTCTGATGTATCCTACTAACTGAATACTAATTAATTTGGTAAATTATGAGGATCCATTTGTTCAACAATATTTATTGAGCATATACCATGCGTTAGTCATTCAAAGAGAAGAAAAATAATGTTTTTAAGGTACTCTCAGCTCTAGTAGTTTATACTTCAAAATAACTGTAAGATTTGGGGCATAATATTACATAATTTCATTTTTGCAATAATTGTTATCACCTTGGCTTTATTTACTTTTCACTGGATACTGGGCTTCCTTAAAGACATATCAGTCCAGTTCTTAAATTTTTTTTTATCACTTTTAGTTTTAAAGACATTGCTTCTTTCTTTTAAAACTTCAAATTCATATTCAAAGCAGAGTTCTGTGCTTGATCTGCTCTCTTTGCTCCCCCTCTTTTCCACCTATACATTTACTCTTTCTTTCTCTGCCCCACGTGGGATCAGAGCAGAGAGTTTTCCTTGAGGCACTTTTCACAGTTATATTGCTGTCTCCTCATTTAGTTCACGTTCTTAGGCTCATTGAGGAAGAGCAGAAGATTCAAGATGCCCTGTTGTCCATCCAGGGATTCAATCCCAATCAACCCCCCAGATGCTCCAGGTGCTTTGTAAGCCTCAGCTACATTTTCAGTCTGACCCTCATTGGGCAGCCCTCATTTTATTTTTTTTGAGAGGCCAGTGTCTGTTATTCTGAAGTGTTCCCATGCAAAATTCCAGCCTCCCAACGTCATCACACTGAGGCCTGTGATCACATGCAGAAGACATCTTCCACCTGCCTCAGAACCTGGGAACTTGAGGGGTAGTCTTTTCTTTCTTTGAGTCAGCTTCCCACTATGCCATATCTCCCCATCTATCACTTCTTTGAAGCACCAGGACAAACTAGCAGCCTTGAGGCTAAAGCAATATCCAGCAGAGACAGCAGTGTGTCCCTCTTGGGGGTAAAACCAAACTTTAAGAATGATCTTTTGAAGCCCATTCCCTTAAATTTAGAGAAGAAAACCAGGTAAGTATATCATTAATTACCCTCCGAAATGAAAGGCAAGGAGATAGCCTTTTTTTACGAACACTGCACTCTTTCCAGGCAACTTGTCCTTCTCGTTCACTCCAGATGGCAAGAATTGTCATGCCACTGCCCCAGTATAGCCTGCCTCTCCCCCGATGGGCAACTGGAGTCTGTGCTGAGAAAGGGGACTTCTTTAAACTCATCCAAGTATATTTAGTAACTTCTCAAAAGCCTTCTAAATCTTTGCATTTATCCAGTAAATCTAGGGAAAACAATGAATGCTTGCATAGGGTTCCTTGAAAATGTCCACTAAAGTTAATCATAGTTTAGCAGCCACACTTAAATAAGGGAGATACCTTTTTTATACTATTGGCATTTTGCTAGCAATAACATTAATACATTTTTATCTGGTAAACAAAGTGTAATCCAAGCCAAGAAGCAAGATTACAGTAATACTCAAATAATTTTATATTTATAAAATAGATTAGGAACTACAAATTTGTATTGAAACCATTAACGTAAGTGGTCAAGCTTAAAATATGTGATGTCTTTGGAAACTTCAAGGTACAACATATCAGAATTATCTGAAAGTTAGAAATTGCTGAACTTTAACTTGTCCTGGCAATGTACAAATCACAAGAATTATTGTGATTGTCCAGATATGCTACTAAATGCTGTTTTTTTCTCAACTATGAAAGTACCTATAAGGCATGACTTATCAAAACTGTTTCCTTGATTCTGCATTATTTAACTCTACTTTTTATATCGGTGGTTAATATTGAATTTCCTCTCAATTTTTTACAGAGGATATAGGTGGTTAAAATTGTGGATTATAATTTTTATAAAGTTAGCTCTAGTGCACAATTAATCAGATTTAGTTTATAAAAATTCTAAGCACATACACAATATATTCATACTATATACATAATTCTGTTACTGTATCACTTAAAATATGAGTGGTAATATTTTTTATTAAACTTTTTTAAAAGGACAATATCTTCATAAATAGTTTTTAAAAGTATCAACTTATTAAAATATTAATGTTATTTTTTTATACATTCAATATCTGGATTCCATGTCTGGAGAATCAGATAGAAAACATTTCAACCAGAAAAATTATTCCTGGGAGAAAAGACAGAAAACTCAGATGTCAGAGTATTGAACCTATTAGAGCTACAAAAGTCATTTCAATATTTGAGGGGAATAGGGGCAGAAACTCTTGAGATCTTAACCCTGCTTTTGTCAAACTCGCTAGTCAAGATATTGTGTGTGATAAACAAAAACTATATAATCATAACTTAACAACTAGACATGATGAATAAATAATTTAATATCTAGCAGAGACACCTCAAAAAAAATTTATGTAATTCTTATAATTTGAAAGTGGTTGAAGGTTTTAGTAGCTCTAAGACAAATACCTGTGTCTCTGAACTATAGAGAGTATTATTTCATTATACCTTTGTGAAAATAAGTTTGTTAATAATAGGTTAATACCATGTTTCACCGTCATTTGTCCAGAGGTAATTTTATATATAATAACTATCCTTGTATGCAGGTACTTCCAAGAGACTGCAGTACTTGGTAAATACTCTGTGTGCGTAAAGACTGTTTGGCAATATGTGTTCAACTGTAATATTTTTCCAAAATAATCAGAAAACATGTTGGGAGTGCCTAAAGAATGCATACCAAATATTTGGCACAGAATAACTATTTATTGAACCAATGCAATGAATGACCAAATAAATAAGCGAAGACCAAAGTGCTAGTTACCTCTGCCTTTAGAAAGCAAATCAGTTTCATGACTTAAAGGCCATGGAAATGTGCTAATTTTATACTTTACCCAAACTGTTTTTATTTTACTTAATCACCGATTTTATCCAGAATTGACTTCAAATTTTTTTGCGATCAGTTCAAAGAGAGAAAAACTGTATACACTATAAATTCCAAGGGATATATTTCAGGGTCTGAACACAATTTCAAAGCAGGATTTTCAAAAATAGTTTTCAACAATGGTGATATGAATTTCACTTTTGATTTGGCAAATGAGCACATACTAAAGTCTCCTTTCTCAGCACAAAACCCTAAAAATAATTGACATACAGGTTTTTAAAAAAAATTCCTATGTGGTTAAATTTCTGAGGACCGGATAGCATAAGGAATATTCGCAAAACTAAAAGCAGGGAGGAATAAACCGGAAAACAGTAGACCAGAATATAATTAAGAGACCAGAAAGTACAGCCAACAAAGGAGGAAGCAAATCCAGTGAGGCTCGAGAAACCATAAACAAAAAGGCCATCAAGGACCAGTTCATGGAGATACATTTCAATACCTCAGCGAGAGCAACCAAGTAGGTGGCCCCTTCTGTCCGTCACTTTTCCTTTCAATATAAGCAGACACTGCATGCTGTCTGTCTCTGAAAGCAGTAAGTACCCCAATGTTTTGTTCAGATCCTGTTCCATCAGGACCAAGGACAGTATCTCAGAAAATGTATTGAATGCATGGATAAAGTAAATAAAGCATGTATAAGCCAGAAAAGAAAGATTTAAGCTTTCTGATCATGTGACTGCCAGCCAAAGAATTGTATTTGGCAGTATCTAACCAACTGGTTAGCTAGCTATTCATTCCTTCTTCTTCTCCCTTTCCCTCTTCATCTGTACTACATGTTAGATCCCAGAAGCCCACCACATGGCTAATAAAACTCTCTACATCAAACTATCAAGGGACTGCCACCATTTCCCAAGTGGTGGTTGATTTACCATAGGCAAGGTGCTTCTGGATCCTCTTCTCTGTCACTTGCATGGAGGAGTTGAGCCTAACCTATATTTTAATTCCATAAGCTATCAGAGAAAGCATCACAGTATCTGCTGGTGTATCTTCCACAGAATTAGAAGCAGTATTAACAGCAATATAAAGAAAGAAACTTTTAACATTAGAAAGGTAATATGTCATAGTCCTTAAGAGTGTAAACCCTCTTGGCAAAGCTACCTAAGTAGCTGCACATGCAACCTTGAGCAAGACAGAATTTCACGTCACTGTTTTCTTATCTATAAAATGGGGGCAAAATATAATGGCTATCTCATGTAATTTATGCAGATTATATTTATGAGTAAATATAAGTAAAACTCTTGAAATAGTCCCTGTCATTTAATATTTAATGAATAAGAGCTATTGTTTATGAAAATGAATTCCAGTGAAAATAGGAAAGATTTCTAGATAGGATTTCACTCATTCTATTTTGATACTTAGATCAAAGTCCTTTCCTTTTCTTCTTTTTTTTTTCATTTTTGCTAATCTAGACAGACTCCTTTAAGGCTTCAGCTCATCTGCCCTCCCCCCATATAAGATACTATCTGATAGGAGTAGGGTTTCAGTTGCTTTATCTCTAAAACAAAACTAAAAACCAATTTTTCTGAAAGTGGATAAGTTTACAGTTGCCCATCTATATTTCCCATCTCTAAAGTCTCATTTTATTTTTAACTCTCATCTATAAATTCTAGCATTCTAAAAATTAGAAGATAGAGCTTCATAGATACAGAAAGGAAATCGTGCAAATAACATTTTCTTTCTTGGGCTGACCTACATCTCCTCTTATTGCTTGCTTCTCCCAATTCCCAGAGTCCTTTAAAACAGACTGGTGATGGCATCAGGGGACTCATTCAAAAAGAAGAGCACGTTGAATTATGTTAATTGTGAGTGTCCACACCAGTCGTCTGAGGCTATATAAGCAGTTTTTCTTTGCTGCTTCATCATCAGTCATTCTGTCGCTCAACCTCAAATTTCTTCACTTTTAAGAAAATGATATCAGGACCATTCTCAAAGGGATTTTGAAAAAAATAATGAGATTATATAACTGTTTTTTATAAACAGTTGAACATCTCAGAAGAAAGGCAGCCAGCCAATGTTAAATCTGGCATTCCAGCAAATGGCAGGGAAGGGCCCCCAAACCCTTTTGATACAGTGTTTTGCCATGTTTTTAACTAAAAAGGGAGGATTGTATATCTGGGGAATTGCAGTGGTTTTGAAAACCCTCTGAATTCCTCCTACAAAAATGGTTTGAGTAGTTATTTCTCAATTATAGAATAAAATTATAGAATAAAATACTTGAAAACAGTTGCAGGAAAATGTGCTCTTTTCATTCTTGTAAGTAAAAGACTCTTACAAGAAATGACAACTCCATGTGAAAAGTATTTTAGGTCATTTAGTTTATTTACTAACAGCTTTCAAGTCTGATGCTATATTTTGTTCTTAGGCCCTTTACCCAAAACACTTGACTTCATTCAGCAATAAATATTTTCCAACTCATCCTGATAGACTGCTATCTTCCAACATATTTTTCTACTCTGTTTTAACTATTACTAAAGCATTTTCCCTCATTTAATTATTTCAATGCTGTTCTGAGAGTTTCTTTCAGAGCAATGCTTATTTATATGTGAGTTTGATTTCCAGTATTCAGGTTACTCCAAATTTTCCTTTGGAAATCAATGCTATTCTGCATGTGATTAAGTAAAATAAACAAACCCTTTTAAAGACTTCAGATTTAGACTTTTCTATCTTCCTTAATATCACCATGGTAGCTAAAGTGAAACAAGGTGACTACTGTTATTTAATGTTCAGTGAGAACCATTATAGGGTTTAACTGAAAATAATAGTGTTGACCTTGGTGTCTGATAGGAATGAAGCAAACTTTGGTGCACTCCTAAACAGTAAATGAGCCCAGGAAGTGCTAACATTTCTATTAAGTAAAGATGCTTTCCCATAACTCCAAGAGGTCTCTTCACAGACTATTTGATGGTATCCACTTCACTACTTAATAACTTGTTTTATGTTATTTCTTTCTATTTCAAAAAGGAAGATTTTCACAGCCACCAAAAAAACAACTCTTGACTATTTAGGAAGCAAATGTTCCTTTCTCTACCAATCAAAACCTAATATAAAAATGCAGTTTTTTAGAAAAAAATTTTTCAGTTTTTACATAGAAGTTTACTTACAATTTTGACACTTTTTTTTTCAACTCATTTAAAAATACTGGCTATTCTTTAGTTATAAGACAAATACTCATTTATTACTAGAATTTTTAAAATACTAAAATGCATGTGAAAAAAATTAAAAATCAGCAAATATTGCAAAACTGAATAATTTGGGGTGACCAGGTTCTCTTTTTAGATGTTTGTATATTTGTAATTCAGACTTTTAAAAAAATGTTTTTATTTATATATATTTTTTCTGGAGCACAGTGAACCCTTTCAATCTATTTGCATTAATTATTCTTCTTTTACATTTGTTATAATTTTCTCTTTTCTCTGGTTATTTTTCATATACATAAATTCTTAAGGTATTGAATCTGGAACTCTGTCTTACATATTGTCTTTATTTTTTTTCAACCTTTGTGTTTTTTTCATCTGATATGGTATCATGCCTGCATTCTACATTGCTGAGTTGATTTTTTAAATTAGTTTTTTAATTTACTAATTCTAACATAGATTTTAATTATGTTTCTATTCAGGACTTCCAAAAAAAAAAAACACTTCTTTTTTACATAATAGAGAGTATATCTTGTTGCATCCTAAGATGTTAAATATTTTCTTGATGTTTTCTCATAAAACTAGACAATGATTATTTTTTAAATTTATTTGTCCTCTTTTTAGTAGTATTTTTCTCCATATGATTTATTTTCCTCTTTATTATTATTATTTTTTTTTCATTCATTTGTGCTTTGACCAGATCCACACAGAGTAAGTTTTAACCAGTAAAACAGAATGTTGATTCTTTTGGCTTTACTTTCTGTTCATTGGAATGATGATCCCCTATCAGGTAAATCTGCTGTCAGTCATGTCCCACATATCTTGGTTTAGAAGCTTAGAGTTAGTGTTCTCATCTTCCCAGTTCTCCAGCCATTACTCTTACACTATCATATAAAATTTGTGCTCCTTTTAAGGCCACTTTACTTCTTTCTACCATAGTCTACTCTTCATTACTAATCAACTACTAAACTCCTAGAACTCCATCTCAATTAGTGAAGCTTTGTTACCTGCATCTGTGACCTTCTTTTCAGCCAGTGCACTGGGTGCTTAAGCCTTTCTATGGAGAATCTATTCTATTCTCTGCCTCTAACTTCTTTGACAGCCCACCTCCATGCTACACTAGCACTGCCCTCAATGGCCACACTCTGGATCATAGTGTCACACAGAATTAGAGCAACTGTGAAGTACTAAGTTAAAATATTTCATACTTTATTCCTAGATTCCTAATCTTTTGGATCTCAGTTGTGCACCTATACCTACCTATTCCTTTATCACCTCAGAATCTATAATTCTTTAACTGCCTAAAATTTTTCCTCATCATTCAATCACCTCTTCTGTTCATTTCCTTCCCAATGTAGTGTGAATTTAATAGCCCATAATTCAATTGGAAAAATTTATATCTTTATTTTTCCAAGGATCTATCTGCTTGATGCCTATATCAGAAAAGGTAAAATTTTGAAAGTACAACAAAATCTTGAAATTAGTGAAACTGTACATTAAGAGTCATCAGTATCAACAAGGCCCTCACAATTATCACAATAAACATTTTTTTTTATCTCTTTAAACATCCTACACAACTACTTATGACCTCATTTTGAATCGACAGTGAATTCTTCACAAAAAAAGAGGCAGCCATCAGATGAGAACTTCTCCACCTTACTGAAATCCAATGTACAAATTAACCTGTACTGACAGGTCCAAGGAGTTCAGCAACCTCCTAGTAGAAGAAACATAAAAAAAATAACTATACAAAGGTACATCCTAACCAATTTGCTCAAAACCAAGAAATCTGAAAACATCCAGAAGAAAAAGACACATTATGTACAGAGATACAAAGATATAATAATATAGGTTTTTGTTGAAAAAAAATATTTCAATAAGAAAAGAATAGATCAACATTTTTTAAATACTGAATGAAAGCACATATTCAACTTAGAATTCTGAACTCAGTGAAAATATATTCCTAAAATAAAATTGTAATAAAATATTTTCAGACATACAAAAGCTGAGAGGATTCATCTCAAGCAGACGACATTATAAGAAATGTTTAAGGAAGCTCTACCGATAGAAATGTGGATCTAGAAAAAGGAATGAAATGCCCTAGAAATATAATTTCATTGAAATGATGGAAGCCTTTGTTTAAAAGTACTAGAAAATTAGAAAGAGTTTTATTTAAAACTTGATAAATTTCTATAAGATAGAAGTCTGTGTAATCATAGAGTGTTTCATCGCCTTCCACCCAACATAGGTCAATAAAAGAACTTCCTCAGCAGAATTCTAATTCACTCGATTTAAGAGCAGCTGAGGTTGAGAGTGGCAGTGGATCAATTTAGTTGGTAAAATGATTAAAAGGGTTATGAGCTCCTACAACCAGCGCTGTTAGATCCAGCATTTGTCCTTAAGCTAAATTGGTTTTAGGGTAATCTCATCATAACCTCAGGAACTGAGATACAAAGAGGAACCTTAAGTAATTTACATTCTTCATTATACACAATCATGCAAGGTCATTATTAACTCTGAGCGTTTGACACTGCTGAATACACCTTCACTCATGAAACACTTCATTTAAATGTCTGACATTACACTCTCCTAATATTCTTCCCTCCTAATTCATCTACTTTCACATCACAGAGTAGCAATATCTTTTTCTCAGCAATTCACTAAAAAAGCTTATTTTTTTCAATTCAAGAAAATGAAATTGTTATAAACTATGGGTAGACAATGGACAACATTTTTAGCAAACCAAGTTGGACAAATTAGCAGTATAGAGAATCAATGAATGGTGAATTGGTACTCTGCGAAGTGGTATTTGGTAAATCAGGTTTAGGTGAATTTGATAAATTATTATTGGCAAATAGCTGTCAGTGATCACTGCTTCCACTTTTCTGTCTAACCTTCACTTTTGGCTTTTATTAGAATTCCATTCTAGGTTCCCTTCTTCCCTCTAGAACAGAATCATAAACAAATGCCTTTGGTTTGACTTGACCCTCACACACTCATTAGGAGTGATGGTAATTTTCTGTGTGCAACATTAAACTCATCTTTTTCATTCTCTTCTAATACTCCTTATGTACACTGAGAAAAAGCCACCATTTCATCTAGCCCCTAACCTTGATGTAATTATTGCATATACCTAAACTTTCTACCCTCACATTTTATTGATGAGAATGAATTTAATCACTTCATGTCATTGAATTCTTTCCATTTGAGCTCCTGTATTCACAACAAATTCCTTTAGTTTAAGTCATTATTGTATCTCAACCAGATCCCTGCCAAGGCTTCAAAATTGGTTCTCTTCATCTGCTTTTTTCCCTAACTTGCACCCAGAGTATACTTTTCTAAAATAAAAATGTGATTGTACCACTTCTTTGATTACAACCAATAAATGGCCCCAAACTGTTTTTAAATAAAATAGAAACATTTAATTTAGATATAAAAGATCTCTCATGATCTCCCACCTATTGACCTGGGTTCAATTCATGACATTTTTTCATAATCACACAGGGGATCTAGATATGAATAGTTGTGATAGACTGCTCATTTTCCCCAAATTCATTATGCCCTTCTTCTATAGTAATAGAGTTTTAGCTGGGAAAAGGGCCATTCTGCTAGAGACTACATGCTCCAGCCTCCCTTGCAGCTAAGTGTAGCCATATGACCATATTATTAGCAATGGAAGTTGAGTGTAAATGATGTATAAAACATTTGCATTATTTCTTCAAAAGAATATTGCTTGCCATAATCTTTCTCTCTCTTTCTTCCCAATGACTAGAAGATAGACAAGGAGCTGCATCAATGGTAAACAGGCAGATGAGGATAATGTGCTGAGAACAACAAGATGGAAGAAACTAGATTACTGAAAATACTTTCTGGAATCAGAGTTGCTTTCTTGCCTTAAACAACCAATAAACTCCAAACTATTACATATCATAGAAATAACTATCTTTTTAAGCTACTGTACTTTGGAGTCTGTTACATTAGTATAGCCTGCAATTTAGCCCATACAATAGATAAAGAGAAAAGGCTTATATATTTTCAATATACAAAATATATCAAGAAGAAATTGCAAACGTAGTTGCAAAAAAATTAAAGAATTAATGTTTCTGTGTCTCAAACACTTACATCTTAAGCAAGTCTATGCAAATTTCAGTTAGCTAAAAGACAAATCTAGTTTTATTTCTGAGTCCATGTACATGTTATTTTCTCTTCTGGAACTCATTTCCAATCAATTTTAAAGAAAAACCCTACAAATCTTTCAAGTTTTAACATAAATGTCATTTCATAAAAAAGTTTTTGCTAAATTCTGTGCTGTATGAAAGTTTGACAACCAACACTATTGTTTATGTGCGCAGATCCCACTCCCTTGTCATGACCTGTTTAGTTGCCTTTACTTGCCACTAGATTGTATGCTTCGTGATAGGGACAATGTCTGTCATCTGTGATGTTCTAAATACAAAGCCCAGTTCAGTGTTTTGTATATATTAGACTCTCAAATAATATTTTTAAATCAGAGTTATGTAGCTCCGTTAATTATATAAAATTAACTCATTAACCTATTTGCCAAGAATTCATAAGGTTCAATTGAAGAAGAATATGTCAAAGTCCAAAAAGCTGTCTTCTTGGTCCCCTCCCAATTAAAACTCCCCCTTCTACCTAAAGATTACCACTGTCTTGAGTTTTAAACTACAGATTACTTTTGCTTATTTTTGAACTTTAATAAATTAAATCACTCATTATGAAAATATGCCTTATTTGATTCAGGCTGCTACACAAAAATGCTAGACATTGGATGGCTTATAAACAACAGAGATGTATTTCTTATAGTTCTGGAGGCTGGAATTCTGAGATAAAGCCAGAATCTCAGGTTCTGGTAAAGTTCCTCTTCTGAGTTGGAGATTTCTGATTATATCCTCACATTGCAGAAAGAGAGTAGGCTAGCTTTCTCAGGTCTTTTTTTAAGGGCCCTAAATTCATTCATGAGAACTCCATTATCATGACCTAACTACCTTCCAAAGTTCCCACTTCCAAATACCATCATGTTGAGGGGTAGAGTTCATTGTATGAATTTTTGGGGAACACAAGAATTCAGTCCATAACAAAGTATAAATTTTGGAAGGAAGGATTAAAGGAAAGATGGATAAAAGGAAAGAAGGAAGGAAGGAAGGAAGGAAGGAAGGAAGGAAGGAAGGAAGGAAGGAAAGAAGGAAGGAAGGAAGGAAAAAAGGAAAAAACCATAAGCTGATGATAATTAAGTGTTGTGAAATTTAGATAATTTTAGTAGGAATCTTATTTATATAGAAATAATTAACTTTGAAAAATGAGGATATTATCTATTGACATGATTTTACTCTCTTCAAATTATCAAATTTAACATTATCATTCACTTTTTAAATTAATTTTAAGTATGCAGTACATTGGTTAGATATTTATCATTCATATTTTAAAATATCTGATGTCTGTCTGAAGCAGCCAAAATAAAACAAAAACCTGGTCTTTGAATTGTTTTTAATTGAATTTTTAAACCAAGTCTTAAAATTAAGTCTTGTCAATGCTTCCCCTTATTAAACTGTTTTAAGTGAGTTTTCTCAAAAGATCACTTTCTATTAAAAAAAAATCTAATATCTAATAGTCATAAACTTAATGAAGATTTATCATTGTAATTTATATTCAACTTATATGTAGCACTGAAAACGTTTTTTTTTACTTATCTCTATCAACATAAGAGATTAATTTACACAAAATTATGTCCTTGACTACTACTGCCTAAGACTAGCTTTCCTCTTGTCAGTTATTTTACTTCTAAGATTAAGCCTAAATAATAGGATCCATGTAACCCTTTACTACTAATATAATTATATGCCATTACAGAATCCCATTAGGACGACAATTGACATTATCTTAATTCTGTCACCTTCTTTTAAATATAAAGATATCTATTTTCCTTCAAATAAAGACAAAACAAGCAGATATTTTAAAAAATAGAGTCTATTTCCAAATATCTTTCTTCTGCTTTTAACTGTCTCATTTCGTCAGTGAGCAACATTCAGTCATCTTTTGTATATATATTTCTCAAAAATGGATTTTTATTCTGAATTCTATATGTCTCCATGCTCTTTAGTTTGACTTTAAAAGAATGTGAATAGATATGAAAATACTTACAAATTTTCATAAACTATTGTTTGCAGAGATTTATATGATGACACCATTTTATTTTAAATATATATAATGTACACATTCACACATATATGTAAATGTGTATATATATTCAAATATATCACAGGAATAGGAGGTATCTCAAGAGACCATTTAATAAACCCCAGCCCACACAACTTTTGATAAACTGTAGTCCAAAATCTGAAAATACAGTAGGCATGAAACTCAGTTTAAAAAAAAAAATTTTTAAACAAAACATATTGATTTCTACTTATTCTATAGTATGAGTAAATAGAAATAGTCTAGTTTTCCTTATCTGATTAAGAGCAATCAAATTATCCCCTAGCCTTTTTTATTCAAACCAAATCACCCAATTTCCTTTTTATATTAGTTGAATTTTAATCACCTTTTTGGCACTCAATTGCAAAGCTATAAAATGTAGCCTCTGAGAAAATTAGAATTGAAAGATAAGAAGTTAATCCAAACTGTATGTGGATGAAATCCAAATTGTAACAAGTTTTTCATGGTCTTTATTCATTGTAATATCTAAGATATAATAATAAAGGTCACCACATTATATTTAAATTCAACATTACCATTTTACTGTACTAAACTCATGCTAATTTTCTTAACTGTGACTTATTCACTGTAGTTTTTTTCTCTCCATTTTATAACTCCTAGGTTTTTGTGTTATACCAGTATAGGTATGCCCTCAATATTTTTTAATTAATTAATTAATTAATTAATTAATTTTATTGGGTGACATTAATCAACAAAATTAATGAATTTCAAGTGTGCAATTCAACAGGAATATATATATATATATATATATATATATATATATATATATATATATATATATTGCATTGTGTATTCACTGCCCACAGTTAGATTTCTTTCTGTAGATAATTCAAATATAGAGAAGTTATCCATTGACCGAATAAACTCATACAAATATATGAAGTTAACTAATTGTAGTGAAAGCATTAAGTGATAAAATGGGAAATTTAAATAATTATAGGGCTATACATTAAAAAAAAACAGACACTAAATAAAAATAATTTAGGGTCCTGAGAGAACCTGTTTTCCCCATATTTTTAAAATTATCTGTAACTGTCTATTCTTGACCAAGTACTCTAGAGTATAACAGGGTATATATTTCACAGTAGTAATGTGCATCAGTATGTTATAAATTACATGTTAAAATTATCAATTTTAACATAGTATAGGCCAATTATTAAATAAACATTGGCTATTATCATAGTCTATAGACCATACCTTTTCTAAAATGATCATTAGGGCTTGCTTATGGGTATACCAGTGGCTATTAGATAGCATTTTCTACAGTGAAACCTACAGTGGGAGCTATGGCTGTCTTGATTATTTCTTTCTTCTCAATGGCTAACATAGTAGTGGGAATGTAGTACAGCTTAACTAAGTTGTGTTGAATAGTGATTGAAGAAATGGATATAAATTGATAAAGTAATGCCATGGGGATAAAGAAGAAATGACTCTTTAAGTACAGGGTAAAAGTGAGTCTTAGTTGGATTTAAAATTAAATTTCTTATAAAGTAAGTAAATGTGATATTTTAAAATACAAGTAATATTAAAGCAGGGGTACAGTGGTCAACTAAGAGACCAAAAGCTGAATTAGCTTGTGATAATGCCATATAATATATACATAAATATATTTTAATGTCAAGTATAAAAGCTAACCTTATAAAGCCAAGTTCTCCATCCCAAAAGAGAATTCATATTATATTATTATTTTATTTAAATAATAAAATTTTGTTTAAAAAATAATTTTCACAAGGAAAAAATATATAGAAAAATTTGATAATTGTGTTAAAATTTAAATAGTGAATCTGAAAAATATGATTTTTGCTGCCTTGTATATTTTGGTAATTTTCAAATTTTATGGTTTCACTGCATTAATTTTCTACAACTCTCTCTGCTTGTATACTAGTACCTAGAATCTATTCTCAACACAGTAGCCTGAAAGATTATTCTGAGATATAGCTAAGATCATGCCATGCCTCTTTGATGATTTGCAAGGTCTTCACATTGACTCCAAGGCCTTGGCTTTGTCTGATCTGCTCTCCCCAACTTCATCTCCTACTGTCATGCTCCCTTGCTTATGTTGCCCTAGCTGTCTGCTTGCTCTTCTTCTAGAACATGCTTAAAACATTCTAACAGACCACTTGACCCACCTGTTACTCCCTCTGGGATATTCTTTCCTTAGATATCTGATTGGTTAATTCTTTTGCCATAAGTGTTTACTCAGCTTTTTCTTTAGCCATTAGACCTATTTTGACTACCCTACTTACTATACCACCCACCCAGGCAACCACCCACAAGTACCTATTTGTTCTATTGAATGCCTTTACCCTGTTTTCTATACCTAAAACATTTATTGCCTTCTAATACATATAACGATTTACCTATTTATTATGCTTATTTAGTGTATGTCCTCTCTCTTCCAATCCCTAAGTATAAGCACCACAAAAGGTTTGTCTGTTTCACTCCTAAATTCCCAGTAGAGTTCTGGGCCCATAGTATGTGCTCAACAAAAACTTGCCAAATAAAACATCAAGACATAAAACAGTAGATTTTTTTAAAATGAGGGAAAAAAAAAACATTTCTTCTATTCCATTGCATTAGTGGAAGTTAGAAGGAAAGGAAAGTAGAAAACTGTAATGGTAATAGTAATAAAAGAAAAGTCAAGAGAAGATGGGATTAAAATAATTGGAATTCTTTGTAAAATGATCTAATTATAACTACCTTTCCTAACAATGCCATTCTTCCAAACAATATTTGCATGACTGTCCTCATTCCCCTATCCATCTGTGATTAGAACTTGACTTTTTTTTTCTACTCATTTATGTTAGAAAGTGATAATAAATTGTTGTAATATGACTACATTGTGATATTATGTGGATGTAGGTAAAGAAAATACTGTTAGTTACTGGTCTCAATACTCGTTTGTTAATGACATGTACTAGATAATCTACAAGTCTTAAACTTCACAGAAGCACAGATTTTAGGAGTTTGAATAAATATTAGAGAAAAACTAATCCTATTCCCCTGATCCTTAAATTCCTCCAATTCACTATCTCTGAAAGCAGCCTATTCTATTTTAGATATTTCAACTGTCTCTCACATTGAGAAAACCCATCAGCCATACCAGTGGTTTTATAAATGGACCTGAGTCCTGCCTTTGAAGCATTGTAGAGAGAGTCTCTTTTTATCCAAAGAACAGCTCTTTCCACATATAAAGACAGCTCCCATTTCAGCTTTAAGACTCCTTTTTTTTTCCAGTATAGTTTCTTTATAATATTTTATATAATTCAAAGCTTCCTCAACTTTCTAAAAGATCTCTTCGAGCTTTAATTTGTCAAGTATTACTGGTTAGCACAGAACTGAGCAAGACTATCACCTCTCTTATTCTAAATATTTTACTCTTTTCAGTATATACAACAATTGCTTCAGCATACATGGTAATTACAACATTTAGCCACTCAAGTTATTCAGTAAAAAAATTCAGAAGTTATAATCATGAGAGAAATCCAAATCTTAATCATATATCATATTAAAGTCCATATATATATACTGTGGTCCTAAAAAGACAATGTATTTTCTTAAAAAAGAATTCATGTTTACATCAGATCATAGTTGATCAGAAATAGATGGAACAGAACACAAAACTCAGAAATAGATTCCCCAAAATGTAGTCAACTGATTTTTGACAAAGGAGTTGAGGCAATACAATGAAGCAAAGACAGTCTCTTCAACAAATGGCCCTGTAACAACTGGACATCCATGCAAAAAAGAAAAATGAATCTGGACACTGACCTTACACTCTTAATAAAAATAAAAATAACTCAAAACGTGTTATAGATCCAAATGTATACCACAAAAGTAAAAATTCCTAGAAGATAACGGGAAAATTTACATGACTTTAGGTATAGTGATGCCTCTTTAGATAAGATACACTCCACGAGAGAAATAATTGATAAACTAGACTTTACTAAAATTAAAATTTTCCATTATGTGAGAGACAATATCAGAAGAAATAGAACATAAGCCACAGACTGGGAAAAAATATTTGTAAGAAACACATCTGATAAAGGATTGTTATCCAAAATATATAAAGAACTCTTAAAACTCCACAATAAGAAAAAACTTAAAATGTGAGCCTAAGACTTTAACAGATACCTCACCAAAGAAGATATGCAGATAGCAAATAAGCATATGAAAAGAAATTTCATATCATATGTCATCAGAAAATACAAATTAAAACAAATACTGAGGTACCACTATCTATCTACTAGAATGATCAAAATCTGGAACACTGACAATACCAAATGCTGACAAGTATACGAAGCAACAGAAATTCTAATTTATTACTGATAGGAATGCAAAATAGTATAGTCACTTTGGAAGACATTTGGCAGTTTCTTTAAAACTAAATATACTTTTACCGTTCAACCCAACAATAGTGCTTCTTGGTATTTACCCAGAGTTGAAAACTTATGTTCCCACAAAAACCTTCACACAGAGCAGCCTTGTTCATAATTGCCCAAAACTTGGAAGCCACCAAGATTTCCTTTAGTAGGTGAATGGATAAATTAACTATGGCATATCCAGATGATGCAATATTATGCAGCACTAAAAAAAGAATGAGTTATCAAGCCATGAAAAGGCATGGTGGAACCTTAAATGCTTATTACTAAGAATCCAAACTGAGAAGGCAACATACTGCATAATTCTAACTATATAACATTTTGCAAAAGGTAAAACTATGGAGACAATAAAAAAAATCAGTGACTGGGATGGAGAGGGATCAAAGATGAAAGGGCAGAGCACAGAGGATTTTTAGGGAAATGAAAATACTCTGATATTATAATGATGTACTAGTATACATCATTATACTTTGTCTAAGCCCATAGAATATACAACACAAGAGTAAACTCTAAGGTAAGCTGTGAAATTTGGGTGATTATGATGTGTCAATTAGGTTCATCTTTGGTGAGTGATGTTGAAAATGAAGGAGGCTACACATGTATAAAGACAGGAAGTATATGGAAAGTCACCATACTGTCCCCTCGATTTTATAATAAAAATAAAGCTGCTCTAAAAAATAAAACCTTAAAAAAACACTTCTGAATAACCTTTTCTATATGCAATTCCACCCTTGAAGGTGTTAAAGTAAATCACATTAACAGTTGTCAATGTTTATTGAGTGTCCATTTTACCAGGAAATGTGTATGTTACATCATTCCTGCATCTATTCTTAATAGTTTTATACCCTCTCTAGCCAACTTAGCTGCTCTCCACAAGTATACTAAAAAATACTTTCTTCCTCATCTTTTAGACATTCACAATTAATATTTTGTATAAAAATGTAAATAAATACTTATTACATTTTCTCCTTTCAATCAAATCTAATTTAACTCGCTGTCACACACACACACACACGCACACACACACACACACACACACACACATGACGTGCAGTAAGTTTTATGGATTGGTTTTACCAAACCTTCAATGAACAGTTAATTCCCAGGTTACTCTTATTATTTCAGAAACCATAATAAAAGAGAAATAGAAAAAAATTTCTTTTATGCAACTAGATTTATTCATGTAACATGTCTTTGGGTAAGTGGAAAAGTTTAGCTTGGTACTGCCAGCCTGAACATACTCAAGGTCTGTAGACAAAGAAGGCGGAATGGACACTCAGTACTGGGTAGCAATTATCAGTGTCGGCACCACACCCCCTGCCCCGCCCAACCAATATCAGATGGTAGAGAGGGAGGGAAGACAAAATATAAAAAGTTCATTTTGAAATATGTTAATTTTAAGTTGTCTCTGGGGAAATCCAAAGACACATATCAAGTGGCAGTTGGATATTTGAGTCTACAGTTGAAGGAAGAAGATTCCTGTGAATCTTTAGTGTACACCTGGTATGTAAAGCCTTGAGAATCAATAAGTCACCTAAGAGAGAAATAGAGATAAGTAAACCAATGGGAAGTTTCTCCAATGAAGAAACAAAACCCCGGAGCAAGCCACCCCAGAGGATAAAAAGAGGAAGAGGGTCCAACAATGAGACTGTGAATTAGCATAAAGAGAGAGGGGGAATGAGAAGAGGGCAGTGCCCTGAAGACAAAACGAAGAAAGTGTCTAGGGAGGAGGGAGTGGTCAAATGCAAGTGGAGGTCAAGTTAGTGAGAACTCATAATTGAATCTTCAGTCTGGCAACATAAACTCCACTGGTGAATTTCAACCCAGAGGTGTGTTAAAAAAAGTTTAAACTGAGTGGGTTCAAATTTCAAAAAAAAAAATATTGTGGATCTGGAGACAAATAATATAGACAACTTTTGCAAGAGATTTGGCTAGAAAGATGAGCAGAAAAACAAAGTGGTAGGTTGAGTTGGTTATAATTAAAAGAAAAAGTGTTTTCCTAAGACTGAAAGTATTTATCATGTTTGTATGTTGATAGAAATGGGAGAAAAAAAATAGGGAGAAAAAAAATTGATGATACCAGAGAGAAAAAGGGTAATGTAGAGCAAAGACCTCAAATGGAAAGCAGGGCATGGGATCCAATGAAGAGTTTGGCCATAATGATGACCCATCGCAATGTGTGGAGGAAAAAAGTATTTGAACATAATTGCTTTTAGGCTGGGCATCTGTGGGAAAAGAAAAAGAAGCTGGAGATAAAGGAATGTACGAAATATTGATTTAACAAAGTAGAAGACCTAATTAACTGAAGAAGTATAGTTAAGCTTGTCATGGTGGTGCCAGGTGCCTACCTAAAATTGGTAGCCATGCATTTAAAGTAGCACAGTCCATGTGGTTGTGTTTTCTCCAAACACATTCTGCACATGCAGAGCAGTTGATTATACATTAAATCAAGGTTGGGATTAGTTTTCAGGCCAGTATGATGGTGGGAAAGAGAAGTTCAAAGTTACTTTTTAAATAATGATAAAGATCTATATTTTAACATGGAGGCATGCTCTTGATATATTCAGGATTTAAAGCTGTTTAGCAAACAATATATATCATTTTATCTCTTTATTTTATTGATATATGTGATAAAGTATGAATGTACATGTGTGTAGATAAAAATAAGTAAAAAATCATAAACTAAATTACTACTAATTAGTTTTCTGGTCTCTTTGTCCATTTTAGAATAATTATTTATAGTTGGTCTAAATAGTTTGCTACTTGACTCCCAGAAGTGTCTGGGGAAGGTATCTTCTGATTCCACAGAACCAAGCTGAGAAATGGACTCAGATCAGGCTTAATTAGCCAGATCGCCACTTTGATTACTCCTAATATATTAAGCACTGCATTCTGCAATAACCTGGTACATTGATGAATTCTAAAATTTATCATGTATTCATGGCCCAGTTAAAGTGTTTTCAGCAGCTAGACATACAAGCTCATGTTCAGAAATGCTCAAACTTCATGAATTTAAGATTTATGTATATAAGACTGAACACAGAAGTAGAAGGTAATGCTTCCAGACAATTTCATATGACTCTAATTCACTCATTTAAAGTTTCTGTCCATAAGTCAAGGTTCCCTAATGAGATATTTTTTTGAGACAGATGACTTGCCCTTCTTTCGCCTTGGATAATTATGCTGATTTCTCAGTCATGTGTCCCTACTGTAACACAATATAATTCTGTATACTTTAGATAAGAAAAACATGACTAAATTACAATAATATTGCTGTATATAATTTTCCATTTGAAAAATAATTAGTTGATATTCATCAATACAGTTAATGTATAAAGGGTTAAAATAGAAAATTTCTATTTCTCCCTTCCACATGCACACCAAACTCACAGCCTCACAACCATTACAGTCTTATGTGATCTTTACTTTTATAAACAGAAAATAAAGTAAGTAATTTCTACTTTGAAATAATAAAAACAAAAAATATTACTTTTAATTCACTCAAAATGGTAGAATTTCTAAGTTTTTTTTTTCTATGATTATCCAAATTTAACGAGTCTTTTGATGTCCAGGTCAAGGTCACGGTCTCATCCATTAGCACCTTCCTGATTAATTTTATTTTCATCCACCTTTTGGGTTTTTTACCTACTATAGCGTCATCACCTCGGTTATCACTATCATCTGATCAAGATCAACAGACAAAATGGTACTCTAAAGCTTTTTCTACTCACCGCATGGTAAATGACAATAACAATAACAATAATAATTTAAAAGGTCTACACTGCCATGAGTTGCTTTTTCCCCATCTTTCTATATTTCCTTTTGATTACAAATGAAACTTAAGCTCCTATATGAGAAAGACTTTATTTTACTCTATTTTTAATAGATTATCAATTTTTGATGTATTATTGAAACATGACATAATTCTGTCTAATACAACTCATACACTAATCAGATTTTAGAAATTTATGACATATATATGTGTTATGTAAACAGAACTATATAAGTCTACATGAAAGTAAAACATAATAGCTTTACATACATACACATAATTTTACATGTCAGGAAAAATGTAGATTATATAACTAGACATTCTAGAATCATATTCAATTAAATGTGTAATTATTTTCATTTTATTTCTTAACAGTTATTTGGAAAACAGCAATAAATTCATGACACTGATGGTCTAAATTTAGTCTGCTGTGAATAATATAAGTCTAGGATGTTCTTTTTATTTTCTGTGGAGTGCCTTATATGTTCATATATACTTGGTTAACTTTAAATGACATTGCTCAGGCAATTAAGACAATGGCATAAACCTAGAGTTATTAGAATGAATTTTCTCATGCCAGATAAAGGAGTTACCCAACCCCTTGTTAACTCTCATTACAAGTATGCATAATTTTTGCTGGGTTCACAAAGGTCCTGACAGGATGGTTAATTGGATCCTACCAAACAGTTAAACATAATGGCAATTTTTTAAATTGCAGCATTTAGAATCAGAATGGTTTAGGGAGGTCATCTGGTTTAACCTTTCATACAATGATAAATCCCTTCTTTAACATCCAAATATTTAAACATGATTTCTTTTTAGCTCAAACTTATTTTTCTTTAATTCATGAAGTATATTTAATTTTTCAGGCTTCTCACTGCATATATAAAGCTGGCTGAAACAACTAACTGGAGGCATAAGAAAAATAGCTTTTTTAAATTTGTGGTAATGTAATAAGGATGATTACTTCAAAGATGCATTTATCTACTGAAGATAAAATCATCTTTAAACCCTGCCCTCTTTAGTATGTTTTTCATTTAGGCAAAATAAAAATAATTAATTTTTAATAAATTAAAAGGGCTGTGATTGTCTTCAGCAATAACTGTTTCTTGCTTTTGCTTTATGACAGTCCAAAGATAGAGAGACAATATTTCCTTAACTGTTCACTGTTGGCCAAATTACACTGTCTGTACAATAAGATGGCCAAGCCAATGTGAGAGGTGTGTCATGAAAATACTGGAAGGGTGATGGTGGCAGCTACATAACAAGTATTAAACCAACTCATTTTAGACATAAAATCTATTAAATTATTTGATGCTCTTATCAGAAGCTTCCTCTGATAACTTGAGTCAATTTTTAAAAATATATTTAATCTAATGACAAGAATTTTCCTGATTTTGTATGCATGTGTGTGTGTTGTGCTTTGTTTCTAAAATTCTTCATCCTAATCCTATTAACAAATTTAATTGCAAATGTAAACAGGCAAAAACATTGTTACCCAGGGTTAAGTTATCACATCATTTCTGAGACACGAACAGGTATCTTTGTGGGTCAATTTGTCCAGTGTGTTTTCTGGAAACCAAAATCTTAATTTTTCTTCCTTTATAAATCTAGGCAAATCTATAAAAAGAGTTCTAAACCAGAAATTATAAATAATACTTTAACTTCATTTTACACATCATAAAGTTTTTTTTCTTTTTATAGACAAACTGTAGAGTTAATTTTTAAAATTAAGTTTTATCCACACAATTAACATCATATTCAGTGGTTAAAGACCCTAAGATAAGGCATAAGACAAGTATGCCATTTCCTCCATTGATATTCAACATAGTATTGGGAGTTCTAGCTAGGGAATTTAGACATGAATGAGTAGAAGATAACCAAATTGGAAAGGAAGAATAAAATCTTCCTTGTTTGCAGATGACATGGTCTTTTATGTAGAAAATTCAGAGATTCCACAAAAATACTATTAAAGCTAATAAACAAATTCAGCAATGTTGCAGAATGTAAAATCAACACAAATACAGGTGCATTTCTATACAGTAGCATAAATAATCCCCCAAAGAGATTAAGAAAACAATTAAATTTATAATATTTAGAATAAATTTAACTAAGGAGGCAAAAATTTGTGCACCAAAACTACAAAATATTGCTGAAATAAGTTAAAGGAGACATTTATAAATAAGCAGATTTGAATTTTTCTGATGATTAATGATGTTAAACATCTTTTCATCCATATATATGTACTGGCTATTTCTGTCTTTTTTAGAAAAATGTCTGTTTAGATGCCCATTTGATTTTTTTTGCTATTGAGTTTTATGAATTCTTTATATATTTGGATATTAAATCCTTATCAGATATATGGTCTGCAAATATTTTCTCACAAGGAATGCTTAACTTTAGAAAAATTTATTTGGTTTAAACCTAAGATATAATTATTTGAGTGTAGACCTTCATATATGGTTTCTAGTTAATCTTGTTCAAATACTATGGTTATATTTAGGATTACTGTATAATTTGCTAATCAAGCCATAGATACTTGTTTAAATGAAAGATAACACTATTAATAATTATGCCAGGATAACTGGCATAAATTAGACTTGTCCTGGACAAACCAAAATGTCTAGTCATCCAGCCATATTTCATATCTAAAACATATCCTCTTTTTTTTTTAGAACAGTATCTCTTTTGAGTTAAAATATTGAGATTTCTAGTATGACTTGGCTTCTAGAAAAGTGATGAGGATAAATAAAAATTTCAGTGCAGAAATTTGCTTTTTTTTATCACATGTAATATTACTGAAATGCAAATATTTTACTGAGTGGCATAATAGATGCATATGCTCTTACAACACTTTTCTAAGAAAATATTTACAAAGGAATTCTAAGGGCACAATTTGCAATTAAAATCACAGAGCAAATACACTATTACTTACTAGAAAGTCTTCTAAATGAATGGAAATTTACTGTATATTATTAATGTTTTCATGTGTAAGAGCAATTCCTGCAAGCTAAGCAATACAGAGACTAAACAAATAAACTATGAGGGCTTTTTGGTAATGCCCATTTTTGAGGACAAAGTTGTTTTTTAAAAAAATAATTGTTTTCAGTGAAGTACTGCTTTTTAATATTGTACCTTAGCAGGGCCATTCAGGAAAAAAAAAGCATATTTACATGTACTTAATCATCTCATAAGTATCATGTGAGTCGGACTTTATGGAAAGATATAAACAAGCAGAGAGTGAAAAAGAATTCACAATCACTGTGTGTCCAAATAATACTGCAGTTGTAAAACTGGAAATCTGGAACAGAAGTTGATGCTAAAAAGAGAGGTCTCCTCACTAGCCCTGGGGACATCCCTCCCATGTGCAGAGAAAGCTATGAGAGAAGCTCTGGCCTCTCTCTGCCTCTTCACAGATTCAGTCCCAGTGTATTCAACCCAGCTTTGTCAGGAGGTTCTCCCCAATGCAGAAAGCTCTTCCAGTCCCCTTATTCCCGGAAATAATGGGGTAATTGTATAACTCTGAGATTCAGTGTTTGGAAGTTTTTTTGGTTCCACACCAAGTTAAAGCCTCCAATTATCTATCCTCTACTTGCAATTGTGGGGATAGCCTAAGGGCCCCTCTACTCCTTTGTTTATTTTTCAAGTGTCTGAGAACAAATGTGTTGAAGAGATGTTCTATTTATTGAATGTTTAAGAGACTGCAACACTATATGAGAATGACTTGTCATTCTTCAACTGAGATTTATTTTTTGATGGACAAGTGAGAAGGAAGGTGTGGATAGAAAGGAACTGGGCCATTCTGGGTTATTCTCTCCAAGTGTATATATGTTCTCCTTCTAATCAAAAGTATTCTCATTTTTGTCAACAGCTTATGCATTAGAGCTTAAATGAGAAAGGAAAAAGAAAGGGAAAAAAGAATTAAGCACCTACACTGGCCAGTTACTTCATATATAAATTTCAAATTCTTACAATAACATTAGCAACCAGTTATAATTATCTCAAGTTCATAGATGAAGAATGTTTCCTTTATTTATTGCTATGTGATAAACCACCTCAAAACTTGGGGGCTTAAAAGAGTAATGATGTATTAATTCTCACAGTTCTATATGTTGTATGGGCTTAACCCAATGGTTCTGCTCCACTGAATGTTGTCTAAGTGCACTCATGGTTGTACCCCAGATGGCTTCTTTCTTTGGTAACTCAAACTGTATGGAAGCAGGATGGGCCTCTATCTCCAGCAGAGTAATTAGACTTCTTACATAATGGCTCAGGGTTCCAAGAGAGTGAAGACAGACACTGTCTGAACTCTTAAGACCTAATTCCAGAACTGGGACAGCATCTATTCTGCCATATTCTATTAATCTATCGGGTCACAAAGCTGGCTTGGATTTTAAGGGGGGAGAAAAAGACTCCTCTTGGTTGATAGAATTTGTGGCACCTGTGTCAAGAGATAATAGATACTGTTGGCAGCCCTTTTTGAAGATAATCTATTACAAAGAAATTAAAGGTCAGAGAAGTTAAATAATTTGTGCAAGATTACACTGCTAGGAAGTGGCAAATCTGGTTTTAAATTATCATGACTCCAAAACAAGATCTCTCAATTATACCTGTGGTTTTCAAACTATACTTCACCTTACAACTCCTAGGGGTCTCTATGAGTCCCTCAGGGGCCCAAACTGGAGCAGTTCTATCTTAGGCTGTATAATAATGTATTCTTCATGTATAAATTTTTTTGGAGGGAAAGTTCAGATGTTAAACAAATTTGAAAAAAAAAAAACCAGCATCCCATACTTCATTTGCTTGTTTTATGAAACAAAGACAATACTATATTCTCAGGTACTTTGTAATCACTAAAAACTGAGAAATCAGAATTATAGTTATGAAAGAACTAGAAGATTCACCCTTCAGTCTTAAGAATTTCTGTTGCTATCTCTACAGGTATACATACAAAAGTTCCTCTGATTTTTCACCATAAAGGTCTTAAACAGTTCTTCAGATAACTTTTTCAGCAAATTTACCACCTAAAAAGTGTACTCATAATGTCACAGTATAAAATAATTTTCTATGAAGTTAAGAAATTTTCTAAACCAACTTTATTTAGCACCTTATGTGATTCCAGATTATTTTTAATCTCTATCAGTTAGTGGGTGTTTAAAAAATTAGTCAGTAAAAATTACATGTTCTATAGATAAAATAATTTAGCTGAAAAAAATAGTTTGTGCATTTTAAAGTAAAAAAAGATAATTACTTGAATAAGTTTCTACTGTCCTATTTTTCATATGGAAACTCAAAAAGTGACTATAATTATGTCAAATATAATTTTTATGAAAAGAGAAGGATATATTTCTTGATGGATTTATTGTTTTTATTAATAACCCAGGTTAAATGAATATGGACAAGAAATTTTAGAGATGGATTCTAATTTTGTGTTCTTTACTTATGAGAATAAAAATAATCAAAATAAGGTCAATAAATGAGGTATTTTTCTTTTTATAAAATTTTACAGATTGAGCACCATCATAGAGCTTATAGAGAAAAAAATCTTTTTGAAATTTTGAGTATATTACATTTATAGTTGGGGAAGAGATTTGATTGTGGAAAATAGAATTGAATATTAGAATAGCAAAACTGGAAAGAACATTATACTTATCTGGTTATCTTTAATTTTAATTTGGAATAGGTATAATACCCACACATTTGTTTTTTGCATCAAGCATTACATATAAATTAGAAGTAATCCTAGAGAAAATCTCAGATCATCTTTTCATCATACATGCTACTGCATATTCCAATATTCTCTTCTTGAATATCCCTTGTCATCTAATAAACTTCAACTTGCATATCATGGTGGAAGGGAAGTTGAAATACAACATAAGTCAGCTGTGTGAGGAGGCATACTTATCATAAGTCAAGCTTTAATAACTGACTTATCATATCCAAGTGTAAGCTTAAGTGGAGTACTATGTCATTTAACTATTCTCTAAGAAATGATAGAACACTATAATTTTACCCCTAAGCCTGTCAATGCACCCAAATTCTGATTTGAAGACTTTAAAAATAACAAATCACTTGAAGGTGTTGGAAATAATATTCTTTTATTTGATTGCATTAGAGTATGCCTAGCAACCTATATGTAGGACATTAGCAAAGTAAATTCTGCTCAGACTAATGTCTTAGATTTATTCTTTTTATGAACTTTCACATATGTTATCATGAGCTTAGATGTTAGATATTCCTACTTTTTACTGAAGTACATACAGCAAAAGTATATTCAACAAAGTTTGTGCAATTCTTTATCTATATAAAGCTTTGTAATTAATCTACTCAAACTTAGAGAAAATTATCTTTCTTTCTCTAACTGTATGCTTTATGCAATCAAGAAGTAAAAATAACATAATTTGAAAATAAATATAATTTTCACAGAGCCTAAGAGGAGAAAAAAATTAATGACATATCACATGATGCAACTGAGCACATGACAAATATCAACTTTTCTAATTGTCAGATTAATGTTTTTCTGATTTCTCTTTTATAATAGTAAAATATTTCCTCTTTTTATGGATAGCATTTCAAAGCAATCAAATAATCTCTAGCTCCTTGTGCTCTGAAACTCTTTAAAATATTATTTCAATGATGTTCTCAGCATGTAGCACTAGCTCAGTTTTTATTTCATTTATTTATTCATTGAACAACTACTTATTGTATAACTAATATGTAAAAAGAAACATTATAATACAACCCTTTACCCTTGATGAACTTACCATTGATCTAGCAAGAGGAAAAAATAAATTGTTACTCTATTAGCAACAAAAACAATAAACTTTAGTTTTTTTCTGCTCTCTGTGTGGATAATTCATATAAATTAAAAAGTAAAGTTCTATATTTCTTCCTTCCAGTTAGACGTGGGTGTGCTAAAAAAACAAAACAAAACAAACAACAAAAAAAACCCCTGAAATATCAGAGCCTTATTGTTTCTAAAGAATAAAAGCTGAAATGATTGGCTCCTTCCCCCTTTCTTTAAGTAGAACATATTAATTAATTTTCAGGAATATAAAATGAAATGCTTAGCTAAGTAGGTGATAGAAGCAAAAATTACTTTGTATGAAAATGAAAAAGCAAGAGTTTCATTTCAAGCATTTACAGACAGGATGGTTCAGATCAATATTCTTATTGAGAGAAATTTAAAAACCAGGACAAATTATACAATATATTTTGAACACATCAGGCGGGAGAAAGATAACTAGAGAATTTAATCCAGCATGTAGGGCAGCTTCAAATGTTTCTAGTGAATCTAAAGCAGATACTAAGATAGAGGAACTGACCATAGGTTTCAAGAGACTCATAGAACTGCAAGGAGAAAAAATGAATTTTAGAGCCACCAATAAGGAATGGTTTTGACAAACTCAACGAGGTAAACGTTTAAGGAAGGTTCATTTGGAAATTGAATATCAAAAACTAAAAGTGAGTTCTGAATCACCTCAAGTATTGTTTGAATTCAGATTATTTAATGCTATAACTGTCTCTCAGGCAACATCCAACAAGAAGCAAACATCGTTGCTCTCTGGAGAAAGATAACATCATCCAGAGCCTCAAATTATCTTATTTTTCCTATACCACATCCAGTGCTCAGTCTAAAATATCAGGCATATGACAAAATAAAATTATGTTAGTGAAAAACCAAAGGAAACATGACATATAAACACATCCATGTGGATCCTGAAAAAAAAGATATCACACAGATTTTGAAACAATTTTGCTTACTATGATCAAGAAATATAACTCAATGATTACAAATTTGACAGAATACTGAAAGCTATTGTAAAAGCCAAATGTGAACCCAAAACTGAAAAATATAAAAACAAATTAAAGACTTATAGATGGGCTTAATAGATTACACAACTGAAGAGAGATTGAGTTAACTAGAAATTGGATAAGATTAATCTATTCAGAATGAAACACAGAATAGAGAAATAGAAAATATAGGAAGTGTTTTAGAGTCGTATGTGAATATGGTTTAATAAAGGCTGAGGAATTTGGGCATAATGGGGCCTTTCAGGAACTCATAATACTCTATTTTTTTACTTATATGGTACTCACACAAATGTGTTCATTTTATGATAATTCATTGAGCAATACTTTAAAGATATGTGTAATATATATACTTCTGTGTTTTTTAAATAATTAAACATTGCAAAGAAGTTTTAAGAGAAAGAGAGAGATTGTAGGATTCAGCCTAAAGATGTGGGGACCTGATAAATGAGAAGGAGAAACTAGAGAAGGGAAATATGTGAGGAGTAGGGATCACCTCCCCTCAGGGACAAAAATGGTGTAAGGAAATCTATCTAAAAGTAAATTCCACTTAGTGGGAACAGCTGAAGGAGTTTTAAGAAGAGTAATAATGAACATTCACTTTAAAGTGGTTGGGCATGATTTACTCATAAGTTAGCTGTAAAACTTCTGCATGGAATTACTTTATGACCATGATTTTGTGAAACTCAAGAAAAGTACAGCCTTCCTCATCTGCCTCCACTTTGTGTAGAAAAACTGCAACACAAGGTGACACACTTAACAGAGAATTCGGCATTAATAGAAAACCAGAATAAAATTGGACTAGGAGAAATATAATGCCAATGAGACTACTCATTGTTACTGAAAAAATGCTAGTTTTCTAATTATATGTGTGATGAGGAATCAGGATATTTTAATTTAAATATGAAAGTAAAAATTATCTAAATAAAACCAAAGGACCGAAGGATAGCCATGCAGGTTACATTAAATAATACACAGAAAAAAATTTTCAGTAACTTAAATATTTTGAAATGATGAGTGATAAAGATAAAAAGAGATGAAAAAGCGAAGGTAAACCATTCACTCTTTAGAGCTGTAATAGTATGTCAGTATGAGTAAGTGCAAACAATGAATAAAGAAAAATGAGAAGAATGTAGAATTCCATAATAAAAAGGTCAAATTTAAATGGCCATAAATAAGTCTCCAGTATTTGAAATACAATTATGGATTTTCCATATGAAATGGAGATTCAGAAATTTGGAAGCAAATATATATTATATACCTTCAAACACTTGTGAAATAGTATGTAATACTTATTAAATATCATTTAGAGATTTTATAAATTGTACTGAATTATTTAGGAGACATAAATAATGTGTTAGTTTCTTTTGCATGCCATTTAATATAGGCTATGGATCTGTATATTTCTATTTTTTTAACCATGGTGAAATAAACATAACTTGAATTTACCATCTTGACTATTTTTAAATGTATAGCTCAATAACATTAAGTAAATTTACATTGTTGTTTAACAAATATTCAAAACATTTTAATCTTGCAAAACCAAAATTTTCTAGCTATTAAACAATAACTCCTTTTCCCTCTCAGCCCAGCCTCTAGAGTCACCGTTCCACTTTCTGTTTCAGTGAAGTTGAGTACTCTAGATATTTCACATAAGTGAAATCTTAAAATACTTGTGTGTGTATGATTGGCTTTTATAACTTAGCATAATGTCTTCAAAGTTTGTCCATGTGGTAGTATATGTCAGAATTATTTTCCTTTTAAGGATAAATAATATTACCTTGTGTCAGATACTTGGATTGCTTTCACCCTTTGGATATTGTAAATAGTGTTGCTAATAACATAGACATGCAAATATCTCTTTGAGACTCTGATTTTAATTCTTTTAAATATAACCCAGAAGTGGAAATTGCTGAGCCATATGGTAATTCTATTTTTAATTTTTTAAGCCTACCATATTAGTTTCCATAGCAACTGCACCATTTAACATTCCAAGCAAGGGTTCGATTTTTCCACATCCTCATCAACATGTGTTCTTTTGACTCCTCTTATTCATTAATTTCAAATGATCGAATTCAAATTTGTTGATTTTTTCATTTGCTTGTTTAAGTTTTTAATGAACCCTCTAGTTCAGGGATCTCCAACCCCCCAGGCGGTGGACCGATACCAGTTAGTGGGTCAATGACCTGTTAGGAGCTGGGCTGCACAGCAAGAGGTGAGCAGCAGGCCAGCAAGCAAAGCTTCATCTGTGTCTGCAGCTGCTCCCCAACGCGAGCATCACTACCTCAGCTCCACCTCAGATCCTTAGGCATTAGATTCTCATAGGAGCACCAGTCCCTGGTGCCAAAAAGGTTGGAGACCGCTGCTCTAGTGAATTTTTCAATATAGTTATTATATTTTTCATCTCCAGAATTTTTGTTTAGATCTTTTTTATAATTTCTTTTTCTTTGTTTATATTCTTTTTGTTCACAGTTTCATTTAGTTGTTTTCCATATTATCTTTTAGCTCATTGAAGATATTTATGACGGTTGTTTTAAATTCCTTGCCAAGGAAATAAGAGTCTTTCTGGAGATTTATTTTGTCCTTTTGAATGTTTCCCTGTTTTTTTATGTTTAGTGATTCTTTTTTGAGTTTCAGATATTTAAAAACCAGTCATTTCTTCCAGTCTTTACAGACTAACTTTGTGCAGAGAAAGAACTCTACTATTGAGTCTGGCTTAAAGACTCATGACTTTCTCAAACCTTTTTTGATAATACATCGTCCCTGGGCCTGTGTGTTTTTATTCCAGTTAACACATTTATAACTATTATAAATGTGTTAACTTTTCTAAGAGTCTTCCCCTGCATTTTTTTCTGAAGCCTTGTATTTCTATGGCATTCTTTTACCTCCAGTCTCTTATCTGCAAGTGCCCTAGGGTCTGCAGACCCACTGTAGCTCTGACACACCATGATGCCTTACATGGACACAGCTTTCAGCAGCTTCCAACCTCATATCCAAACTATGCAACCATTCTCATCAATGCTTAAGTTATATGTGACAGTAAACACTCCTGAAGGCATCCCCCTGGAAAGCGAAAACACTGCAAGCAAGTCTGTTTTTTTTTTTTTTTTTTTGTCATAAGTAAGGAGCCAGGAAATGAGTGGCCTCCTCACAACCACTCACCCTGCCCTGGGGTCAGGGTGGGTGGGGGTGGAGGGTAGGATAGGTGTGGATGATCAGTATTTCAGAGAATTTCCCATTGTTTTTAGTGCAATTTTTTCTTGATTAGGTGTTTACTTGGTTGCTTCAGCTTTTTAACTGGTTTATATAGAGTTCTTGAAAAAGTAGTTTGTTTCATTTATTATTGTTTATTTGGTATCTCTGTGGGGGAAACAATGGCCTAGAGCCTCTTATTCCATCATTTTGCTGACATCACCCCTATGCATTAAGGGATGAGGCTGAGCTTATGTAAATCATATCTCAAACTATTATAAAATAAAGAATAGTATTTAGAAAAAAAAAATAAATTTATTTTAAGGTAACATTACAATTTGAAGAGAAAATGGTAGGGCTACAATAAATCAATGATTCTTAAATGTTGTGCTATGAAATTCTATGGTTCTGTGGGAGGCCATAGGTAACAAAGTTGACTCTCTGTTGACTCCCAATCCCAGATCCAACCAAAGAAACATATTTTTTAATTCCACTTTAAACATTGAGTTTTAGCTCAATACCTGGAATAAATATAATTTGGAAACAACATTTTTGGAAATATTTACAAATAATTTGGTAAAAATACTTGAAGAATCAGACATTTTCAATATTTTAAAAAAATTGTATGTTTTTTATAAATAAAAATAAAAATGACTTAGATTTCTCAATGTGTAATGAAACTAATGATTTATTAATTTTATGAATTATTCACATAATTTTAGGTAGTCAGAACGAAGTAAGAGGCCTAAATTTACTAAATCCAGCAGGAATCCTAATAAAGACCATGACAGATTTATGAAAGCATAATCACAATGAATAATAATTTTTATAGCCTTAACTGTTCCTTTCTAAATAACATGGATTTTCAATTATATATAGAAATTTCAAAGAACAATTTGATGCAATCAGTAAGTGATTATAGAAACGATTCACAGGATGCTATGAAACTATATAGAAGAAACACTTAGTTTTGAAAAGGATCAACATCTTTCTTGAGAGGATGACATGTAAAAGGAAAATTAAGAGCATCTAAGTATACAGAAATATGAGAAAAATGATGTTACACACAGTAAATACCAAAGGCAAGCATAAAGTAGCTTTGAACAAGAATTACCAGCATATCTATTTTATTATAGCATAGTGCGAGAGAGAAGTCGTAGAGAGATTGCTAGGAGCTATGTGTCGGAGTTGTATGTCATGCTTAAAGGCCTGGGCTTGATAATATGTGACTGTGAGAAAGGAAATGACATTTTCTGATTTGTGTTTTAAATAAAGTGTTCTATTTGACATTTTTAGTAGTTGGTTTGAGGATTAAGAGTAGAGTCAAAGAGGCAAGATAGGAAACTATTGCATTACACCAGATGGAAATAAGATAAAAACCTAACTAGCAGAGTATAGATAGGGATAAAGCAGAAAATAGAGATTAAAACTATATTGAGGAGATAAAAATAAGTAGAATTTAATTGATTGGGTGTGGAGGCAAGTGGGAGAAGAATCTGGTATGACTTTTGTTTTTTAAGTTGCTTGGGCCCATCAGCCTCTGAGAGCCTCAGTTTTCGTCTGTAAGATTGAATAATAATATAGACACATCAAAAAATCAAATGTGATTTCATATGCAAATCCCTTAGAGATAGCCTGGACTATAATAGGCACAGATAAAGTATAGTTCCCTTTACTTCCTTTTCTGCAAAAATATATTTTAGGGATATCAAGAAAGTCTTTCTGCAAATTTATTGTTTTCCTTTTAATCTGTCTTATTGAGTAAGGGAAGTGAAACACAAGGCTAGTTAGATACAATCCACTAAATTTATTAAATTTAACAAAAATATCCCATTAATAAGTTTATATATATAGTAATTATTATTTGAATTGTTTTCTATAAAAAGTATTTAACTTCTTAAACACTTTTATTAAATACTAAACTATGCAATTTAATGCTTGTGAGAGAAAAAGAAATAGAGTCAAATTATTTTTCAATGAGACTACACAAGAATTCCCAAATGGGTAATCCTATGTATAATGACTTTTTGTTACATCTATGCACTTTATTACTATCATGGTAAATATGTTAGAATTTAATTGTCAATTAGTTTATGAAATTTCATACAGCTTTGTCCTGAGGCTATTTAGACTTAAAAACATAATTTTTAAACATACAACTTAAAGTGAAATTATATCTTAAATAAAATAGTAAGATTCATGAAAGCTTTGCAAGAAACTGATTTTTCTAAAACGAGAACATTATTTTAGTAATAACACAGCAATAACATCTCCAATTGTCAATACTAAAGAAATATAAACATTTATAACTTATAATTTCTATCAAAACTATACATTAATGGTATCTTTCATGCTTGTATTCTGAAATCATATTACATGCTGATAATATGGTTATAGTCTCCTATGATAACCTTTTATAGTTTATACAAGAATGTTCTTTTTGATATGTCGACTGTGAATTATTATTGTATAATAAACAGTGATGTTAAGTAAATCAAGCACGAAATCTCATACTTTAGAAATAAGTACTATCCCAAAACTTTCACTTATTTGCTCCATGTAAAATGATCTGAATTTTGTCTTCATTTGCTCACTATCTAAAGTTTCAGTGTACTTAAGCTTTCTCTCTAGTGTTATTTTTTCATTGAAAAGGAGTTTCCACGCTTTATACAATAACATATTTTAAAAGTTTTTCATCTTTGTATTTTGACCTACAAGCATACAAGGATACACACACACACGCACAAACACACACACACACACATATGTATGTATATTTGTAAATATAGAGCCTATATCACTAAAGATAATAAATAATAACTACTCAGTTTAATCCCATGTTCATGGGCATGTCTCTCTGAGAACCAACTATGAATCAGTTTTTTAAAGAAAAGGAAAATAGAAATGCAATAAGAAACAATATATAGTATTTACTTTAAAAATATTAATTTTCTTAAGATAGAAATAATTTTACAACAGTTAAAATAATTCTGGTTAAAATGTTGAGCTGAGAACAGGCCTCTAAATTCTTTGTGTTCTTACCCCAAACCCAATATAATGTTAAAAAGACAGTGCAGTGCAATTAGATTTTACAGAAGTCTATCCCTCTGTGCCTTATATTTAGGAGAATTTCTGCTAGAAATATGCTGCAAATAAAAATTTAAAAATTAGGAGGTGCATACAAGTCAAAGTTAAAACATAACTCTATTTTTCTCAAAAAGCAGGGTACATTCCTTAGTGATATATGAGATTTTTGTTTGATTTAGTTCTAAAGACAGGTAGGAGGGGAAAGGAGATCATGGTACAAGTATTCTTCTAGGATGTGTTTAGCCACAAAGTATATCAGACTTCGAAAGCAACTCTTCTTGAGGTTTAAGGTTTTAAACAGGTATGTGAAGCAGAATATCAGAAGAATGGCAGGACTTATCTGGGAATGGCCAAGACAAGACCTAGTAGAACAGATATCAATGTTAAGGAGTCCAGAGAAAGCCACAACATGTACTGTGGTATAAATCAGGCTCCTGTTGGGAGATGGTTCTCTATGATTTCTCATGCTCCTGCATTCTCAGGGCCTTCCAAGGAAAAGATATTAAGTAATAAACAATCTTGAAAAATAGAGGTAGTGTTTCCCTCTGGAAAGATTTAAGATGTAATTTCCTAAGATGTTCCAGAGTAGTAAAGATAGAAACTTCTTTCTCTCCCTAGACATTTGCTTATATTCCAGAGCAATAAAATTAGAGACACCTCTCCCCTCATACCCTTAGAGGAGATTTGCTTATATTCCAAAGTACTGAGTAGTATCTTCCTCTAGCAGTCTCATAAAAACTGTTTGTCACTTTCAGGGTTTCTCACCTAAACCTAGTCTATCCAATAGCTAATGCGTATTGGAACATGAGAATTTGATGCAAGATGCTGCTCTGGCTACCATTTTTTCTGTAAGTAATAATAGTCTTTCTCTGACCCATAGGTGGTCAAAAGATGGAGGTGGGGCTGAAGGTGGAAGTAGAGGTAGAGATAGATAGAGATGGAAAATTCATATCTATTTCTATATCTATGGAACTATAGCAGGCTAACTTTCAAGTTGGGTAAAATCTCCATCTGTTCACACTGTTTCTGACTTAACAGCTCCAAAGGAAAACTGCTTTCTAGCAGAACAATTTTGTCAAATACAGAGAAGTTAGAAAAAGCTGAAATTTCTTCTGGGATCACTCACAATTCTGGGCTTAGCACTTTTTCTCTTGGGTCTCTGAATCACTAAGCTCATAATATAAATTTCTGGAAGAAAAATTCTAAAACCACTCACTATGTTTTTGAAAATCCATGGTGAACCCTTGCACTTCACTTTAGAGAAAATACCAAACAATTTACAGCCATGCCACCCTGAACAAGCCCGATCCCATATGATCTCAAAAGCTAAGCAAGGTCAAGCCTGGTTAGTACTTGGGTAGGAGACCACCTAGGAAGACCAGGTGCTGTAAGAGTAAAAAAAAAAACAAAAAACAAAAACAAAAAAGAAAGAAAGAAAAAAATACCAATATTGAATAGACCCCATAACAGATAGACATGTGAACAAGACAAAATAAATATGAAAATGTTCTGAAATAAAAGGGTGACCAGAATAAAAGACTTAAACATTTACAGAGCATACTTTCATAGGAAATGTATGAGGAAATAAATTATGTGCATTCATTCAGAATTCTATAAAAAAATGAGGTTTGTGAGCAAGACATGATAAATATGAGATAACATGACAAAATTCTGAAATAGGATAAAAAAGGATAACCAAAAGTCCAGTAGAAATTAAAAGAAAGATTATGAGAGTAAGACGGAACGAGAGCTGCAGTAGGAGAATAAACACTGCAGAAAGTTTGAAAGAAAAGTGGGTTATTATAAAGGAGGTTTTCTCCAGAATGAAGGAAAGATTAAATTGTTTTAATAATGAGAAAAAGAATGAGATACGAAACAGACAATAACTATTTGACAACATGGGTGGTAGGAATTTCTGAAGAAAACAAAATAAAAATTGGAGCAGAACAAAAAATGGTTTTATAAATGAAAATATTTCTGAGCTGAAAAATGTTCAGTTTTTACAGATAGAGAAATCACCATGATTGGGTCAGACTTACTTAGAAATATGTAATGTTTTCAACATCACATATAGCTTAGAAAAATTCTGAAGAAACACAATCTGGAACATCCAGAAACAAATTCTAGAGATAAAACAAGATTCCAGTAACACAGGGCTGAAAGATGATAAGAAATCACTTTCTTTTTATAGACATTGACAGATAAAGAGAAAACAAAGTTTAGCATAATTTGCTACCAACTGGGTTTAAAAATAATAAAGAAGAAAAAGACAGTAGGTAAGACTTTTAAAAATCATTTCATACCTGTTCCAATATATAAAAAAAAATTTTGAAATTGAATTAATAAATACTTGTCAACTAAGCTAACATAGATTGACAAATGGCTATCCTGTATATTGAATATAAGTATGATAGAAGATATATTTTAATAAAAATATCAACATATTTGCAGAAGTTCCTCAAACAGAAACTACAACATAGATAAAAATCATTCCCTTTTTAGAAAAAAAGAGTGTTAATGTAATAAAAAATACTAACCCTTCATTTCTTTATGGTACTATAATATTTATTTTTCAAATTTTTAATTTTTGTTTGAAACTAGCATAATTATATATACAAGTTTAAAATAGAAATATTTTCTTTGTCTGCATTTGTTTTGTGGATATTATTTATTTTATTATTATTACTAAAAGTAATTTTATCAGATATAAGAAGGATGGATATACATACTTATATTTATTGATATATAACAAATTGCTCCATAATCTAGCAGCTTAAAAACAAGAATTTAATATCTCACAGTTTCTGAGTCAAGAATGCAGCAGGCCCTGTTTTGCTGGATGATTCTATACCACGTTCTCTCATGAGGTTATAGTAAAGCTGTTGGACTGGGCATTGGTCACTGAAAATTTGATTGGCTCTGGAGAATCTGGTTTCAAATTCATCCACATGGCTATTGGCAGAAAGCTCCAGTTTCTTTGCCATGTTATCTTCTCCTGAGTATTTATCACATGGCTTTCACCAGAGCAAGTAATCTATAACAGAAACTATGCTTTTTGTTTGTTTGCTTTTTGTTTTGTTTTTTGATAATCTAAACTTGGAAGTATATATAGCATCACTTCTGTTATGTGGAAAGAGACTACACAATAATATGACTACCAAGAGGCAGGGATCATTGAGGGCCATTTTAGAGGCTTTCAACCACGTGGCAGATATTGATAAATTCTATGCTCTGCATTGTTCATATTCTGGGTATGCCACTTAGTTCCTATTATCTGGAATAAATTACAAATATTAATTTTATTTTTCACTTCCCATTTAACATTCCCTTTTTTTTCATTCAGTATCTCAGCTGGTCAGTGTGCTTTTGCAGAGTAACATAAATTCTTATTTCTAAAATATTTGAGTTTTTGGTAGATTTTCTAGCTTGTGACTGCTATAGTTTTTCATTCCCTTTTTAGGAAAAAAAATGTGTTAATGTAATTAAAAATATTAACCATTTCAGGGTATGGCAAAATTAAAAAGTGCCCCAGTACCAGATCTGGACAGACTTCTTTCTCTCTGGACCATTGTTGTGTAGCCTGATGAAATTATTATTTTATCATTTTTTTTCCTTGGGATTAACAGCATACAAACCAGAAAGGTGTAGGGTTGCAGGGAGAGAAAAGAATTTTCAATTAAATTGTTTATGAAGTGAGAGAAGCCATTCACATTTATATCCTTTGTAAGCTGCTGTATTTGACATTGCTGCCCTTCCACCTATGACATTTTCAAAAGTTGGTTAAAGAGAAAACTTCAGTGAGCCAGAGTGGTAAAGGAGAATTACTTTTGACAACAACCAGAAACAAAAACAGAAAAATAAATCTTTTAAACTCTCCAAAATATAGCCACAAATGCAACCCTGTAGCTCAAAAGAAAAACTGCTTATTGCATAAGTCATGATTAATTTTCCAATTTAAGTACACAGTAAAAAAAAAGTGTGCCTCCTATACTAAAAGAAAATTATTCCTGTGGGTCAAAAATAAGTCAAGATTACTGGCCCTTTTTTCCATTATCATTTTTCTTAAGTTATTGAGGACAAGGAAGGATAACATTAAATATCCTTTTTTAAAATTCTTCTCTTTGGTTCTCCAATATAGGATAGATTAAAGAGTGATTTTTCCTTCCCCACCTCTTTTTCAATATGTAAGGATAATTCTAGAAATATGGTAGAAGAGTAAAAAGGCATTCTAAAGCTACCACACTTCCAGAATTAACTTTGAATAGCTGTATTATCAGTATTTGATAGTATTGGCTTTCAAATGTCTTTTCCATATCAGTTTAGTAATTATATGTTTAATGAGATTTTCATATGTCCTTTTTCTTTTCTTCAGCCAATTTTCTTCTGTTACATGATTGCTTGTTTAATGACACACAACATACACTCTGAGCTAATAGCAACAGCTACAGAGTGACCAGGGATAAAGTCTTACCAAATATATTGATAAAATCACATCTGTATTTGATTTCCTGTTCTCCTCTAAGGGTTACATTCATTAACCGTAAAGTTTAAACCACTGATTAAACCCAGTTACAAAAGATGAAATCACTGGTTAATTGTTCTTAGATAATTTTGGCAGACAGAAAAAAAAAATCTGTTGCCTCTAATAGGAGAGATGAATCTCCAAAAAATAGAAATAAGCAGAAGTGTTCCTGGAAGTGGTAATTACTCATAAGCACTTGTTGATCTGTTTATTTAATTAAGGCACCTAGTTCCGGATATAGGAAAGTAGCCTCCCCTTGCCCAGAAATCTAAACGTTTGGTAAATATTTTCAGATGTAATGCTTATCCTTAACATCTGCTCCCAGCATTCCCCACTGCCTCCCGGAAAATAACCAAAGTCAGGCCTTAGCACAGCCTGAACAGGAAACAATCCAGAGTAAAGGAGGAAATGTTTATAAAATGAAGGAAACGTTAATGCCTAGCTAATATGTAGTAAGCAGCAGGATCCTCAAGAATGTATGAGATGGCTTTAAACTGGGGTGGATATAGAATACAGGATGGTGAAGGGACAATTTAATGAAATAATTCAGTGCTTAACATTATGGCAAGAGTATTGCAACATGGCCTAATACCCTGCCTGTATGGTTTTTTGAACCTTGGACAAGACAATGGGCTATCATGAGATGAAAATTAGAGAATTGCTTTGATAGAACATTAAGAAACAGATGAAAAGTCTCAGAGAAGAGGGATTGTGAAAATGGATTTATTATAAGAGAATAGAGAATTCTTCCCTTCTTTCCCTTGTTCATGGGATGGCCCAGTAGACACATAGGCAAAAAAAATCATACTGGTAAACTGAACACTAGCAGCTTCGAGAAGCTTGGTAAGCACAGCCTTAGATATTAGATACTCTCATGATATTGTGCTTCCTAAAATCACTGGGGAGATTAGATTATAGAATGGCAAAACCATGAGATAGTACCAAAAGCAATAAACAATTGTTTAAAATTTTTTTTTAAACTTTTTATTTCGAACTAACTTTGCACTTACAGAAAAATTAGCAAAAACAGCAGAGTCTACGGCCATGCCACTCTGAACAAGCCTGATCCCTTATGGTCTCAGAAGCTAAGCAGGGTCAGGCCTGGTTAGTACTTGGATAGGAGACCACCTAGGAAGACCAGGTGCTGTAGGCATTAAAAATTAAAAATAAGGGATATAAACTGACAAGGCCCTTGTAATCTATGAGGTCAACCAAGGGTTGCCTCTCCTAAAAAAAAAAAAATAGCACAGAGAGCTTTTCCACAAAAGGCAGTAGAACAACTGGATATCCACATGCAAAAGAATGAAATTGAGCCCCTATTTCACACCATATACTGTATAAGAATTAACTCAAAATGAATCATTGATCTAAATATAATAGCTAAAACTATAAAACACTTAGAAGAAAAGATAAAAGTAAATCTATATGAAATGGACTAGGCAATAATTTCTTTAATAAGACACCAAGAGCCCAAATGAGAAAAGAAAAAAATAAATTAGACTACATCAAAGTTACAAACTTTTGTGCTTCAAAGGCTACCATCAAGAAAATTAAAAAACAACTCATGGGAGAGAAAATATTTGCAAATTATTTATCAGATAAGGGAATTGTGCCTTGAACATATAAAAAATCCTTGCAACTTAAAGATAGAAATATAAATAATTCTATTTAAAAATGGGTGAAGAATTTGAATAGCCATTACTCCAAAAAAAAAAAAAAAAAGCAAATGTTCAGTAAACACATGAAAAGATACTCAGCATCATTAATCATTAGGGAAATGCAGGTCAAACCCACAATGAGCTATGACTTCATACCTACTCACTAGGATGGCTAAAATTGAAAAGACAAACACACAAGTGTTTGGGAGGGTATGTAGAACTGGAACTCCTATATTGCTGGTGGAAATATATATAAAATGATGCAGACATTTTGGAATTGTTTGACAGAACTTTAAAGTATTAAATATAATATTACCACTTGAACTTACAATTCTAATTCAAAGTATATACCCAAGAAAGGGGACAACATAGCTCCACACAAAAGCATTCACATGAATGTTTATAGTATCATTATTCATCCAAAAAAATGGAAACATCCCAATGCCTATCAACTGATAAATGGGCAAACAAATGTGGTATATTATTCAACCATAAAAAGATGTGAAATATTGACGTTACAATATTGATTAATCCTGAAAACATCACACCAAGTGAAAGAAACTAGTAAAAAAAAATAAAAAGACATATTATATAAATGTCAAGACCAGGCAAATCCATAAAGACAAAAACTAAATTAATGATTACCAAGGGGCAAAGTTGGAAGAGGGGGAGGATGAATGACTGCTAATGAGTATGGGATCTCTTTTTGGGGTGACAAAATGTTCTGAAATTAGATAGTCATGACAGTTGCACAATTCCGAATTGTACATTTTTAGAGTGAATTTTATGGTGTATGAATTATATCTTTAAAAAACTATCATTTAAAAACCAAAACAACACAAAATCTGATCAAAAATTTGAAAAGTTTTATAGCTATCAAAGAAATTTTTAAAAAATAGCACAGAGAGTTCACATATACACTTTACTCGGCTTCCTCTAATGTTAACAACTTATGTGACTAGTAAAATTACAAAAACTGGGAAATTAACATTGATATAGTATTACTAACTGAACTACAGAGCTTATTCAAATTTCACCAGTTACGCCATTAGTGTTCATTTTCTGTTTCAGGATTCAATCCAGTCAGGGAGAAGTATGTATGGAACCAGGGGATACTCCTCGATCTCTCTTCAATCTTTGAAAATATTTTTAACTCAGAGATAAAGAATTATAATATTCTTTGAGATAGAAAGAAATTGAAGGGAGGACGAAAAAAGCCCTCAAGATAGAGGAGCAGATGCTATGTGAAGTAAGTCACACAGAGAAAAACAGATACTGCATGATCTCACTTATATGTGGAATCTTTTTTTAAAAAAATGAACTCATAAATAAAGAGAATAGTTGGTGGTTGCCAGAGGCAAGGGTGGGGTATGGGCAAAAGGCTGAAGCGGGTTAAAAGGTACAAACTTACAGTTACAAGATAATGTACAGCGTAGTTATATGCATAACTATAGTTAACAATACTTTCTTTTATATACTCATTTTCCACATAATAGTGTTTTGGTAAATGATGGACCACATACACGACAGTGGTCCTGTAAGATTAAAATGAAGCTGAAAAATTTCTATTGCCTGGTGATGTTATAGCCATGGTAATGTCTTAGCTCAGTGCATTACTAACGTGTTTGTGGTGATGCTGGTATAAACAAACCTACTATGCTGCCAGTCACATAAAAGTATAGCACCTACAATTACGTACAGCACATAATACTTGATAATGATGATAAATGACTATGTTACTGGTTTATATATTTACTATACTATAATATTTATCCTTACTTCAGCACCTACTCTTTCTACCTATATAAAAAGTTATCTATGTTTAGATATGTTTAGATACACAAATACCATGATGTTACAGTTGCCTAAAGTATGTAGTACAGTAACATACTGTACAGGTTTGTAGCCTAGGAGTGATAGTCTTACACACCATATAGCCTTGGTGTGTAATAGGCTATACCATCTAATTTCATGTAAGTACAGTCTTTGATGTTTGCAAAACACAATGACACATTTCTCAGAACATATCCCCATTGTTAAATGAGGCATGACTTTGTTTGAAAGTTGCTGAGAGAGTAGATCTTAAAAGTTCTCATCATAAGAAAAAAAAATGTGTAACTCTGTGGTGGTAGATATTAATTAAACTTATTGTAGTAATCATTTTGCATTTTATATATATATATATATACACATATATAATATACATACATATGTATATATATATCAAATCATGTTTTACACCTAAAACAAATACAGTATTATATATAAATTATAGCTCAATTAAAAAATATCTGTAGTTGCCAAGGACTTGGGTGGGGTAAGGCCGAGGAGGCAGAAAGGGATATATAGAAAGAACAGGCAGAACACAGGGGTCTTCCGAAGAAATAAAACTAATCTATATGAAACAGTAAGTAAAGGCATTTGTCAAAAGCCACAGGGGCTAAAACAGAAAAAAATGAGCCATAAGGTAAACAATGGACTTTTTGATAATGATATGTCAATGATGATTCATTAATTGTAACGAATGTACCACTGTAAAGAGATACTGATGGTGGGGAGGCTATGAGAGAGGGGGATTAACATGTAGGAACTCTGTACTATTTGCTCAGTTTTGCTATGAAACTAAAACTGCTCTAAAAATTAAAACTTAATTTTGAAAATACACTGTGTCGTTAACAGCAGTTTAAACATTGCAGAAGAAACAATTAGATATTGACCAACTAAACATTGAAGACATAACAATGTAAACCATCTAAAATGAAACATAGAGAAAAAAAAAATGACTGAAACATGTAAACAGAACTGCAGTGAGCTGATAATCAACACTATTAACTAAATTGACTTCCTCTATGCCCACAAATATGATAACCTAGATGAAATGAAAAAATTCCGTGAAAATCACAATCTGCCAAAACTCACACAAGAAGAAGCAGATGATCTGAATAGGTCTATATCTATTAAAGAGATTGATAATAAAGATTAATTAATAAGCTTTTAAAACAGAAAGCACCAGGCCCTGCTGCTTTCACTAGTAAATTTTATCTATTTAGAGAAGAAATTATACTAATTCTCCACAAACTCTTTCAGAGAATAGAAACAGAGGGAATATTTCCTAATTCATTCTGTGATGCCAGGATTACCTTTATACAAAAAAAAAAAAAAAGACAGTATAAGAAAACTACAGATAATATCTCTCTTGAACATAGATCTTCAACAAAATATTAACGAATATAATAAAAAAATGTAAAAATAATTATATACCAGGAACAAGTGGGATTTATTCCAGGTAAGCAATGCTGGTTCAACATTTAAAAATCAACTAAATTTTACCTGTCACATCAACAGACTAAACAATAAAAATAAATAGATTTAGAAAAGCATTTAATTAATTAATTAATTAATAATAAATACATACATAAATAAATAACAAGATAGAGGAGCAGAAGAGAAATGCCCTAAAAGTGTGGTAGAGAAAAACAGCTATTATGAGATTGAATCTCAGTCACAAACCTGGCCATAGAAGAAACATAACAATCCTTAATTTTCTTTAATCAGCCTAAATCTGTTTTGTAATCTTCACCCTACCAGTCTGGCAAAAAGCTCCCTATCAGTCATCCAGCTCCTCACCTTATGTCCAAAGATATCTCTCTTGTCTTTATCCAGCCACATGCACTAGTTCACATTGGCTCATTCATGGTCCCCCGCCTCATGCTATTCACTCTGATGCATCTGTATCTATTATCTTTAGGACCTTAGAATTTTAAATGAGAGTGGGGGCCCATATGTCTAGGAATTAGCTTCCCTAAGTATAATAGTGCAAGCTTCTGAAATCTTGGCACATTTCTTAGATGCTTTTAGAGAATAAGGAACAAGTCCACACTTCCTGCAATATCCACAGAGAAAAATCTCCTTAATTTTCAAGCCTATCCTGAAAGTCATTTTTGTTTTAATCTCTCCAGTGAGTTTAGGTTTTGCAAAAGATAAGCTTCGTTAGCCTTGAAAAAAATGCCTGAAGGAAAGAATATGCATGGGATGTAGTTTCTTACTGGGAGAAGAGCAATGAAGCAGAGAAGATACAAATCACAGTAATAAATACACAATTTATCCTATCCCACAGACAAATAGGCAATTCAAACAGAGGTAAGTGCTGACTGGAGAATTATCAAATGTTGTAGAAGAGGTATCTTTAATCCAGACTTGCGGCGGTAAAGGGAATTTCATGAAAGGACTAAAATCTAAGCTGAAACCTGAGAGATAAATAATAGTTAGCCAGGAAAATAACACTGGGGTGAAGAGCGAGTGTATGTAGTCTCTGAGGACAAGAAAAAAGGCAGGCTTGAAACATTGGAATGGATTCAGTGAGTCCACAGATCGCAAAATGAGATAAAATGCTGAGTGATGAACTTGAGAGTTACGAATAGGTTAAATTGATGCAAAAGCTTGTAAACCATAGTGAGAAGTCTGGATTTCACTCTGTGAATGACAGAAGGTCATTAAAATATTTTAAGCCTGGGAAAGACAATCAAAATTTCACTTGAAAAGATCTTTTTAGTTTCAAAGTATGCAGCTGAGGTGGAGAGTAACCCTGGTGGTTAGTGAACAATATCAGAAGTGAAAGGAACTCTTCCAATAATCCTCAGGAGAAATGATAGTAGTATGACCTTGAGAAGTAGCAGAGAAAGTGGAGAAAAGTGGGCATATTTCAAAGATATGAGGTTGTACAATTCTATCAGAAGTGACAATATTATATTTCATGAAATCTATAACTCAATTGACTTAAAATATATCATTTTATATAACAGTAGAAAGGAAAAATCTGCCAGTTAATAAAATATGGTACACCATTGATTGTTAGAAGCACCACAATTTTAGGGATGTAAAATGTGTGGGGAAATGTACATTGTATACAGATTGAATGTAGAAAGAGAGGAAGGAGCCAAAGATGTGACTGGGAAACTGAATAAAAAGTTAGTGAGTGGGCAACTGAGACATAAACATGGAGAGGGATGAGAAATAATAATCTCGGTTTTGAATATGTTGCATTTGAAGTGTCTATGTGATATCCAAGTGGAAATGTCTAGCAGTCAATTTGTATGTGTGTCTAGAATTTAAGTAGATGTCTGAACTGCAGATAAAAAGATTTGGGAAAATTTCAGAGTGTATATGAAAAACAAAACTGATGGAGAGAGTGGTCAACAATGTCAAACAGTACTAAATGATTTAGTAAAATAGAAACTTACTTGTTTCAACTGGATTTTATTTTAATGGACAGACACTGATAGAGGCTGGGGAAAAATTAGGCCCTCAGTAGGGAAGCGGGATAGTTGGGCCTGTGAGAAAAAGAAGGAATTGGTAGAATAATTTTACTGGAGAGACCAATGTTGAAAAAAGGTACATAGATGAACAAAGACAGGAAGAATATTAGAAGAAAATTTTACCTAATTCACAAATTAGCCAAGATTGAATCTGTATGTAATCTAGAACATATATAATCTAGAAAATTTATTTATATATATATATATATAATTTATAACATTAAATTTTTCTTCAGTAAGAATTCTATTGCATTAACTTCTCCAACTTTATAATTTGCTGAAGAAGATTATGTATTGACCATAAAGGAATAGAAAATCATCAATGATATCCTGTTCACATATATATTATAGATTGAATTATATCCCCTACAACCAATTCATATGTTGAAGCTCTAACCCCCAATGTGGCTGTATATGGTGATAGGACCTTTAGATAGGATGGGACCCTAATCTCATAGTACTGATATCCTTACAAGAAGAAAAAGAAACACCAGAGATGCATGAAACAAAAGAAAGGCTATGTGAGGACACAGCAAAAAGTCGTTATTTGCAAGCCAAGGAGAGAGACCTCAGGAAAAGTCAACTCTGCCAACACCTTAATCTTGGACTTCCATCCTTCAAACTGTTAGAAAATCTCTATTGTTTAAGGTACCGATCAGGAGAAAAGGTGGGAAGAAGAGAGTGTAGGAGGCAGGGAAAGGAGAAGGAATTAATGCTGCTAAATTTCCATTCATAGATCACAGTAATGGTCAAATTTCTTGAGCTCTTTTCCCTTAAGTTAGAATTTAATATTTAATTATAGCTTGAGTTTCAAATGTTCTTCTATGAGTTTCATTTAAATAGCTTTTTATTAATATTTTAAAATCTGGTGTTTAAGCCAAGTACATTTTAACTAAAATTATTCTAATGAGAACATCCAAAAATATTTAGTTTATTACCTGAAATATTTAGCTTAGATATTGCTAGGCATAACTCTTGGCAGAAAACTGACATTACTTTCCAAACTATAAGAAGACAGCAATATATTTTTATGACTTGTGGATATAAACTTTCCTTACCCTGACATTCCTAAAACTACACTGACTTGGGGCTCAGTGGACAGCTAACTAACTATGAATTTTAGGGTTTGATTTTTACTGACTCAGTACTTCTAGTTGGTATAACACATTAACTGAAAACTAGTGTCTGCCTTCCATTTCCAAGCTTTAAGTCAATATTTCCAGTAAGTATACTAAACAAGTTGAGAAGTCGGGTTGGAATCTTTAAGAATTTGATACTACATTTAGAGGCATTCATTTTGTATATGGCATACTTACAATAATTATGCTATAAGAGCATCAGTTTTAAATGCAAGTATTGCTGATCAGTTCAGTTGCACCGAATTCCCCTTGAAAGGATATTTTGTGTACAGCATAAATATGAGGCATTTATACTTGGATATCTCTCAAATCTGATATGTATGCCATCTTCACTCCAGATTTCCATATTATGCGGTTACATAACAGGATTCTATTTTTGACTATTTGCTATAAGCATTGATGCTAATCCTTGACTTGAGAACAGCAACCATGTTAGAAAGACATCTGTGAATATAAAGTAGACAGTGTAGACCAATATACCTACAGAAAAATGTAAAGTTCTTCTCTCCCTAAACTGCACTGCTGGAAACTTTAACAAAACTATTAATTTTACAAGGTCTGCTGCTTGAATTTTCATTCCTGCCTTAATATATTAACCAGAATACACTAAAAGAGAATGGTACCAAACTTTCAGGGTAGGTCCTATATTGCTTATTTCTGGAGTTTGGGAATAATGCAAGGAGTGCCTGGGTGATAGAAAGTTTGAAATACACATCCATTGGCTCAAAACCTTTTAGGGCAAGAATGTAAAAAAGATATCAGAAACTTAGAAACTCTAGCCCCTCTGGAGAAAAGATAATGAGTTGTATTTGTGCAGGGCTCACCATAAACACATCTAAGCTAGTGGAAAGGTCTGTTAAAAAGAAACCTATGAAGGCAAATTGTTCTTGCTCTCACCCTCTTTAGATTGTTTTGCTTGTTTGATTGGTTGGGGTTTTTTTAGTGTGGACATAATTTATCTTCAGAAACTGAAGAAGCATGTAGATGGTGAAATGCCTGAAGCAAATGTAGGATGTGTATATTCCTAAAACAATAAGGAAATCAGTTTGAGAATTTTGAGGATTAAGGTGATGTCTCGGCCAGGCTTTCCTATAAAAGCAGAGCCTGAGGCAAAGGCTTGCCTCATGGGGTTTGTTTAGAAGATTTCAGGAAGCAGTAATAAAGGTCAAGGTGAATGAAAGAGTGAAGAGTGTGTCTGAAAGTTGGCCACAACTATTGGAGACTAATGCTAAATTCTGAGAATTCTTTTGAAGAGACGTATAAAGTACATCTCATGAGGGAAATAAAGAAGACAAGCATTTATCCATCAGTTTCCACCCCCCACAGGTCTCTCCTGTTTTTCTAGTTTATGCGTACATGGGTGTTGCATAGGTTGCTGTGGATATTCTAAGTTGTGGCATCAAAGAAGCCCATGGAGATGTCATGTTGTACTTGCATGAACCTATGTAATACCGGTCTTCACGACAGTGGTTGACATAAGAAAGAGCTAAGAGGATTTGATGTGTTGCACAAGAGTTCACCCTCTTCACTTTTCAGATCCACTTGTACTCACTACTAAGTCCAACATTTCTGGTGGTGGCCAGTTACAATTCGTGAAAGGATTTGAGATTGTTAACAAAAGACCCTCTTGCCTAGCTTGTCCCAAGTCCATAGCTGATATTCAGCATTTCCCTCCTCCAGCAGACACTTTATATTTCTCTCATTTTATGCCAACACAGCTGATGTAGGACTCTTGACTGTTACATTATCAAGACCTCATCTTCTGATATTTTGTATCTGTGATGATTAATTTCATGTCTCAACTTGACTGAATCATGGAGTGCCTAGGTATTTGAGCAAACATTATTCTGGGTGCTTCTGTGAGGGAGTTTTAGAAGAACTTAATATTTAAATTGGTACACTGAGTAAAGTAGATTGCCCTCCCTAATGTGGGTGGGTCTCATCTAAGCAGTTGAAGTCTTCAATGGAACTAAAAGCTAACCCTCCCCAAGTAAGAGGGATTGCTCCCATTCTTTACCACCTTTCAAGCTGGGATGCTGATTTTTTCACCTGCTTTTGTAAAGGGTCTTCCAGGGTCTCCAGCTTGTTGATAGCAGATCTTAAGATTTGTCTTCTGGAGAATCCTGACTAATACAATATGCTTAGTTGCCTTGACCTTGTGAGTCACGGTTGCTGAATTGCCCATTCACAGTGACCTCTGGACACAGAACATGCTTTCTCATCCCCTGCCCTGCATTTCTCATACTTCTCTTTTTTATCGATGCCAATACCTAGGTATGTAATGAGTAATTTCTTTCTTTAACATTCTCAGGAAGTTTTTAGCTTCTGCCCAGAAAGTTTCATAGACAAGACTATTCTACAAGGCTACCTTGTAGGATAGCTAGCCTATCTCTCTATTATAAATTGCCTCCTTACAATATTCCAAAATCTGTTTTCTGTCTAATTCTTTTCCCTAATAAAAGTTGGAAACTTGAAAATAGAAACCATGCCTTTCTTTAGCTGAAGATATCTCATGTTTCCTCATATAATATTATGGCTCCAGTTCTCTCATCTCTCCATTTGCTTTCCTTGAACACAGGTGAGTGTGTCTGTGGTCATTTTAAACAGTGTTGTCCTGAAGCAAGCACAGACCTCAGCAATAGTCTTAGCAGTGCAAAAAGAAGTGGGTATTCTTGTGTCTAGATAATTCTGCAAGACTTTGATCAGCTCTGATTAGAATTTGCCTATTTGTGCATTTATCTTCTGACAATATACATATAAGCATCCTCAATATCACTGTATGTCCTCCACCAAAATAAATGTATCTGGGACTTTTTCAGTCCTCACAGTCACATCCAATAATGATAAACTCTGGCCACCTGCCTGAGGCATCGCTTCCCCAACTCCTAGCAGCATTTTAAGGAGACGGAATATCAATTGATGAGAATTTGAAAAATTGCAGCATATTTTAACTGTTCCCCACATAGGTGCAGAAAACTTCATATTGAAGTAAGAAAAACTGACTTTGGTCCCAATGGCTGAATATTTTTATTTAGAGGCTTTGGAGCCTAGAAATATTTACTTTCATCCAATATTGCAAAGCCAATGAAGAGGCACTAAAATTCCTATTTCTCACAATCCCAGTATCACAAGCAAACTCTCTAGGTCAGTCAGTCCATCTCTCAGAATAGATATGACTTACGATTAATGCCATGTGATCAACCCCTTTTAACCGTGATTCGACTGAACTGAACTCTTTAATTTTACTAACAAGGATTAGTAAGTGTTCTGCCCATTGCATTATAATGGAGTTTCAATTGAACTTCACTACAGCCAATCAAATAAATTACAAATAAGGTCAGGACACCGCCCTGCTTTGAAAAATATATGTAGTTATGGGCAATGCTTTTTGTGTACTACTTTGAAAGGTTAGAAATATTAATTTGCTCAGATATTTGAGGAGGGGAAAAGAAAACATGCCAATTTGTTTTCACTCTTATGTTGGAACAGTTTTAGGACTACAGAAAAATTGCAAAAAGAAAACAGAGAGATCACATAAACTCCACACCCAGAGTCTCCCATTAAAACACCCACATTAGTAATGGTACATTTGTCACAATCAATAAACCAATGTTAATACATTGTCATTAATTAAAGGCCATACTCTATTCAGATTTAATTAGTTTTTTCTGTCCTAATGTCCTTCCTCGGTTCCAGGATCTCAATCAGGATATCACATTCCATTCAGTCATCATCTCTTCTTAGATTAATGTTGGCTGTGACAGTTTCTCAGACTTTTTATGATCTTGACAGTTTTGAGTAGTTCTGATAAATTATTTTGTTGAGATTTTTGTGATGTCTTTCTTTTTCTCATAATTAGACAGCTTATGAGTTTAGGGGAAGAAGGACACAGGGATAAAGTGCCATTCTCATTACATCATATCAATAGTATATTCTGTACACATGACTTATACTCTCAGTGTTGACTTTGATCACCAAGCCGAGTGATCAAATTCAATGCTATTTTTTAAAAAAATCAAAATTAAGACTGCCTCTGATTTAAACAATGTCTTAAAACATTGTATGCAGTACTTAAGAAGTGGGAAGTTACACTTCTCCTCCTTGAAGGCAGAGTATCTGTATAAATTATTTGTAATTCTTCTATATGGGCTATTTGTTTATTCTCTCCCATTTATTTATTTATTCAATCATTAATTCATATCATCATGGATCATGCAAATTTATTTTATAGTGATGGTTATAGTCCAATCCTGCTTTATTTTTTTGCTGTTCAGATTGTTTCAGTTTTGGCCATTGAGAGTTATTTTAGTTGGCTCTGCTTGCTCCTTTGACTTACCCCCATCAGTGTGTGTGTGTGTGTGTGTGTGTGTGTGTGTGTGTGTGTGAACATTTCCTTATGTTTTGACACCACAAGATACTCTAGGCTTATCTTGTATATTTCCTATTTCAGTCTTATAATTAACCATTTCTCCAAGGAGTCCTAGTTCTATTTATTAGAGAATGATTTTAGAGACCAAGATCATTGTACTAGAAATGCTCATTGCTACAGGGATGTCTAGGCCCTCTCAACTGACAGGACAAGGAAATATATGTGTATACAACAAACTCATGTACATATACATACCTTATTATTTATTTACCTAACTCTCTATATAAATACAGACATTATGTTAAGTAATATAATTTTTAATTAATGAAATATAACTTATTACATCAAACTATATGAATTGCTATTTTACATATTAAAAAATGGTCAGTTTTACATGGCTCAAACTAAAGCATAGAGAAAGAACATAAAATAAAAAATGTACAGTGTACCAAATATCCATGTAAATCATATTTAGCTAAAAAGAAAAAAGATCATTGCCAACATTCATACATATCCTCACCACAGTCTCTTTTTCCCAAGAGGTAACGGCTCTCCGAATGTTCGTAATGATTTTTTTTTACTCACTTTACCTACAAAGTAAGCTTTACCATCTATCTATGTATTATATAAATATATAGTTTTTCTGTTTTTACTTTTATTAAAATGGAATTATAGTACATGTAACATTTTCTGTCTTGTGAGATTCATCATGTTATACATAGCTTTAGTTCATTCATTTTTATTGTCAATGATCTATATAGTATGAATGTGCAATAATGTATTTATTTTACTGTTGATTGATATTTGTAATATTTTTTAATAGAGAATGGAGGAGCAGCATAATTACATTTTGAATGATCTTCAGTTTTCTTGGCATCATGAAATTTCAAATTAATTGATATTTTAAAAGAACCAAAGTTAGGACTACCTCTGATTTAAACAATGTCCAAAGCATATAACCACCAGGAAAACTTTTGATTATAATTTGGCCTCTCTAATAATTCTGCCTACAGAGAGAAAATTATATGATTCATGTTAAGAATTTTAGTTTCTATGACAATTGTACTTCTCATTGTGAATGAAATAAATTGGCAGTATGTTTTCATACATCTGTCTCAGGGGGGTGGATAATGAGTCTATCTCAAAGAAATAAATCTTCTTTTGACATACTGATAAAATCAGGTAATAAATTTCAATTCATGAGACCCCTTGAGAGGCAGGCAGGCAGTTTTCCACGGACATAAATATACTATTCTCCTTCAACTATGAATATAATCAAGTAAGAACCTAATATTTTACTTGAACTTGTACAATAGATAACTCCTATGCTCCCAGGTCTGGGCAAACTAAATAAGATTCAACAAAAATTCTTCCAGGAGTTTATTACTGTTTCTTATAAGGCTTTTTATAACATTCTTTCAAGTAATCTGTACTTTTCATAATTTATTCATTCTGTTTTACCTGTCCTAACTAACTATATGCTGTTGTCTATGACAGTTTTTTAAGAGCACAAAATTCAAAATATAGCATTAAAAGATTAAAGATTTTAAAGAAAAATATAGATAACCGTATTTCTAAAAGCTCTGTATGCATTCAAAACACCTTCAGGGTGTTGTATTTAATTCCAAGAAAAGTAGGTCAAACCTTCTAAAATCAATTTCTAATCAAATAGCTACTCTCTACTCTTATAATACTTGTTTTATAGCTCTTTCATTAATGTCATTCTACATTTCTGTCCCAAACAAAATTACATGACTTTTATGTTAACCACTATAACATTTTTTATTTCTTGTATGGATTTATGTTAGTACAAAAGCAAAAACAATTCATCTTTAAAACAAATTGTATAGGCTTTCATTTTAATTCTATTTTAATCTTCTAAATGCATTTTGATTAATTTTATAACAAATTCTGGGAAATGAAAGACTAGAAATCTATTTTTTCAATTTCCCTTTCTCATATTAGGCTCTTCAAATGAATGGATCTTACAAATGTAAACAAAGTTTATGAACCCTATTAGATAAGTTTAATATACTTCAAGCATATAGTCATTTTCTGTGATAATTTTATAGTCTTGTTAAAAAACATTTAAATTGAAATGAAAGCTGAGAAATGAATGACTTGGCTCGGGTATATCTGTCATTCACAATATATTGTCATTTGCTGGGTATATTTAATACCGCAATTGTGTACAAGATCACAAGCAAATAGCTTACTGTAGATTGAAGAGGTTAAGAAAAAGAAGAATGGATTAAGTTAATTTAAAAATGCTAAATTTATTAAATGAATTACATAATTTGAATACATTTTGTTAAATTGTTAATTATCTTTCAATCGTTATATTCAATGGTTGTTTAAAAATTTTTTAAAAGATCATTGTAGTTTTTATGAAAGCAGATACCATTCCCTACTGTGCCCATTTTTCAGTCAATAGAAAGGGGCACCATAGTTTCCCCCAAAATAGTAAGTATTATTCAAAAAGTGTTTGCTGAATGATCGAATGAATGATTAGTAGCCACTATATTCAAAAAGGCATTTGTCAATATATTTCCTATGGCAGAAAACAGTTTCTGTAAAGTGCAACTTGAATGAAGGTCATTAACATATTGAAAGTACTGTTGATTTCTACTCTAGTGCCTCATAGACTACTTTAGAAGCAAATCCATATATAAAATAAATGTTGCCAGAAATGCAGTGGGATTAGATAAATATCTAAACACTATAAAATATTTTGAAATGATTAAAAGATTTTAATGAAATGGTACAAATTTTTTTAATTATGTGATTAGTGTCAATTTTCATTATGTCCATGCCCAAAGACATTTAAATAGAGCCAGGATATTATTAATGGCTTGCTTATATGTTTATAACGGTGAGACAGTTATAGACTAGGGTACAAATAGAGAACAAACTATCTGACATATATGAGTTTAGAAAAAAAATTTTTTTATTTGTAATGCTAGTGCTTTGAATAAGAAAAAGGTCAATAATTCTTCTCCAAGTGCTACAATCTTTATAATCCAGACTCCTAGCAAAGGGCTTAGAATAGAGTAGATACTCCAGTATGTATTGAGTTATTTGAATTTAATTTAGGTACTACATGTAAATGTTCAATGGAAGTAATATAATATGTTGAAAACTATTTATATGTGCTTTCCACCAACATATAAACTTATTGAGAATAAAACATATGCATTTGTTTGCTTTATGTATGCAACAGTCTGCTTAGCACTCATAAACATTAGACACTTAATAAATGCTTATAATTATTCACAGTTAGTGAAGGAGGATTATTACAAAATGCTTAAGAAGGAAGTAAATATAGACTACCATTAAGATGGGGCTAAGTGAAATAATGAACTCACTTTTGACTACTGTTATTCTAGAAATTTATCATTTCTCATATTGATGTAATACAATAAAAACTGAAACTTCATTTGATCAAGGTCATGCAGCCAGGAAAATTTGAGATTCAGACCCAAGTTTCTTTATATTCCTCTCCTTCCCACCACCTGACTCCATCTCCACCCCCTCATTGCTGTATCCCACCACACCAAGGTGCCCAGTAGTTTCAGCATGCACTAAATTCCACAAATTATACTTCTCAGCTAAATGTCTCTTTTTATCTTGACAGATTCTCCCTTTAGAAAGCAAGTAAGTGCTAGAAATAGCTAGTAAGCATTAGGATAGGTGTTGTATAGGCACATCTTACAATGTACAATGAACTTCTCTCTTATTCTAGAAATATAGAATTCAATCTCCTTTTATGTTAAATATTTGTGGGCTGTCAAAGACAGAGATCATGCATTTCAAGGGGTCATTCTTTCACCTCTGCTGTTCAGTATGACTGTAGCTTACACCACAATGTCATATTACAACTTAATATTTAAAACTGCCTAGAAATGTTCATTAATTTACTGGTCATTGTTATGCATTGAATTGTGTCCCCCATCCACAATTCATATGTTGTAACTCTAAAACCCTAGTCCTCAGAACATGACTGTATTTAGAGATAGATTCTTTCTCTTTCTTTGTTTTTTTTTTTTTTGTTTGTTTGTTTGTTTTTAGTCGAGGCAACCCTTGATTGACCTCACAGATTGCAAGGATCTTGTCCGCTTACAACCTCTTGTTTTATTTTTATTTTTTTATTTTTTACACCTACAATACCTGGTTTTCCTAGGTGGTCTCCTATCCAAGTACTAACCAGGCCTGACCCTGCTTAGCTTCTGAGATCAGCTAGGATCAGGCTTGTTCCGGGTAGCATGACTGTAGACTAGAGATAGACCTTTAAAGAGGTAATTACAGTTAAAAGAGCCATTAAGGTAGGTCCCTAAGCCAATATGACTGGTGTCTTTATAAGAAGCAGAAGAGACACGGAGATGCAGGGATGTACTTGCTCAGCGGAAATGTTGTAAGAGGCCACAGAGAGAAACCAAACCTTCAGACACCTTGATCTTGGACTTCCAGCTTTCAGAATTGTGAGAAAATAAATTTCTATCGTTTAAGCCTCCCACTCTGTGGTATTTGCCATGACAGTTCTAGTAAACTAATATAACCAGGGAAATTCTAATTTCAGTTGCATCTGTGGTCTTTTTATACACAGGTGTTATAAAGTGTGTGTGTGTGTTTGTGTGTTTGTGTGTGTGTGTGTGTGTGTGTGTGTAAGGGTAGAGTGCTGTTGGTTGGTTGTTTCTATTGAATCTCTAGAAAGATACTGATATGATTAGTATTCACTTCTACAATTTATATGTTATTTATTATATATCTGAGAATAACACTTTAATTTTATTACAGCTTGCTATAAATTAAATTCTTAGAGACTTTGGAATGTTTTTTTCAAAACTATCATCAACTGTGAGGTATATGATAGTCTTATAAAATGTGCCTGCTGGTGATTTGTTGGTCTGTTTCTTGACAACTGAATGGCTTCTGGATGTCTAATGATTAGATAGAAAAAAATAATAAGACTTTGTTATAACACAATGAAAGCTGAACATATATTATGGAATATATGCATTTATAATTTCTTAGTTATTTAGAAGATCCGGATCAAATTCTGTGTAAGTAGGCCATACACAAAAATTAACCTGACCAGCACAGCTTTTGAATATTATGATCAAAATTATATATTTTGTTATTAATTTTCCCAACCTCTTCTTTTCTATCAATATGCTTGTGGAGAATTCCAGGTCTCTACCCAAAGATAAAGGAGTCTTTTTCCAACCCAAAGTCACCACCCTTCCATAAACAGTAAAAGTATAATATGATTTGTGTGTACTAAAGGCACTTAGTAAATATTAGAGAAATTAGTTTGATATAAGTGTTTTAAAATTGTGGCTCAGTTACTTAGACAAGCCTTGTGAATGTAGTGAGCTGAGAAAAGCAATTTTGAAATAATATAATGAAGAAAGTGTAGCAAGGAGCAGGAGATAGAGAAAAATCAAGTTTTCTAGAAATAGTAGTCTTGGACCTTTAATTACCTTAATGTCCCCTTAATTCCAGTGCATAATTAAAGCTTAAAATTATGAAAATTTACACTCGATTGATAGGTTTCTATTTGAATTTTCACAGAAATTTGTTCATTCCTGTGTTTCTACCACCTTAAGTGATAAATTAGAACTATTGTCATTAATTGAGAGAGGAATATGGTTAATGATTCACAAGAAGTGTTGTAGCTTTAACCAAAGAGAGTGGTGATAAAAAAAAAAACTGACCTTATTCAAAAGGAGCTAAGTAAAACCTTTTCTTTTGAAAGTAAAAATTAAAAAAAAAAAAAAAAGCTAATGAAGCTTGAATGAGAAGTGAACCATCAGAGTGTAGCTGACAGGGAATAGAAATGGAATTGAATACTCAGATTAGAAAAAGTGCTGTAGAACCAAACAAAAATAAAACCATCTTAAAGGCAACAAGTGGAGCAGGCAGCAAACATTTTGCTGAGTGTTACTGGGGGGAAACTAGCTGATTAGAACTCAGAACCCTCTCTTCACTGCATCTTCTAGGGGTGGTTATATTCCCAGAATAAACCACACAAAAAATAGAGTGCCTTATTAATAGTATGATAAGCCAAATGGCATTTAAATAGTATTGCTCTATCAAAATGTAGTGCTGATTCCAACTAGAGGTAGATCTCTAGTTGTGACATTATTTTTATCTATGTGTATTTTAAGTTAGGTATTCTCAGATAAAGGATTGCCCACACTGGCTTCTCTGACTTGTCTTCGAACAGTTTCTCTCACACATCCATTAACTGGCTTTTAATAATATCCCATTGAGAGTTCTATGCTACTATTGCTTTTATCCTAACCACCCTACTAAGAATAGTAATAAGTTCAGAAATGCCCCTGGTAAAGTTCTACATTGGCATTTCATCATAGCCAGGTTTTTAAATTTTTTTTTCTTCCTGGAACAGACTGGAGATGTCATGCTTCTAAAGCAAACCTCAATGATACGTTTTGTCCTTTGGAAGTAGTTCTCTCTCTGTGGGTCCCCTGATATACATGTCAAGTCAGAGCCTGTTTCACTTTTGATCTGTTTCACTTTAGCACTGGTGAGAGCCATAGTAAGTCTTTCTCTTTATTATATCAGAGATCTATGGTGAATTCATTCCGCTTGGCTGGTGTCAAATCAGCCATTCATTCACCCAATACTTGAGAGCTCACTATCTGTTAAATACCACACTGAGACACACACAAAGATTACTCAAGGCTACGTATGCTTTGCATATAAGGGATTCAGAATTTAAATTTAAAATTCAGAATTTAGAGATATGTAAACTAGGGGGAGGAGAGCAGGTTCATTCTGCCTGAGGGAGTCTTATGGAGAGCTTGGCTCTTATTCTGAGTCTTAAAGGATGAAAGGGATTTTTAAAATCTAATTCTGGCATTTAAGCTAATGAGGAGGATACAGTAAGGTGGGGGAGAAAATGGTATAAGAGAGAGTAGTAAGCCAACAGTATACTAAGTATATTCAGGCTGAGCTGTGAGTGACAGGTATCAACAAACAATAGCTGAAACAAATGCACAGAGGGAGGCAGTCTAGGTTATCTGGTAAACCTTTTCTGCCTTCAGAGTCCTCAGGTCCTTAGGCTCCTTACAATTTTTGCTTTGCTTTACATGAATGCCATTACCAAAGTCATCTCAAAGTCCAACCAAGGTAGATATTTCAGACCCAACAATATGGTCTCATTTCAGCCAGAACAAGGGACAAGTTCAATATACACCTCTCTCTTTAACTCTCAATGATCGCATCTGTCATTCTTCCCCAAACACCCCCTCATATTCTGATACTCATATTCAATACCTTGTCATTAAAATACCCACAAGCACTCCACAATCTCCATTGCGTTCCATTCACTGGCCTCCACTGCTCAACTTTCCTAGGTACTTTTAGTTTCTTAATCTCACTAACTACCTTAATTTCTTCAAGTTCCCAGTAGCCTTCTTACTCAGTTCGAAGTTCACAGTCAACATTATAATCAACCCTGGAACACACACTAACTCACTTACCTCTCTATGGATTTGTCATGCTCCCTTAGCAAAATCACAACATTGATTAAGTTCAACTTTCTGCCTTCTCTGTCCCTGCACCTATATAGCCAAATAGAATTGGAGAAAACAACTATATCAACCACTCTTAGTTTTAATAAATAATAAACTGTAAGCAGACCCTTGCAAAGCCCAGCAGTTATACTGTAATGCCCTAGTTTATTTATTCTCCAAATCTCCTAGACTCTATTTTATACCTTGTCCTGTGTTCTTGAACCTCTAATTCTTCCTCCTGTATCTTCTTTCAGCTGATGACCTTTGACTTCTACCACACTATCTAACCTGTCTGTATCAGCACTTATTCTTTCTGCATTTCTGACCATTCTATCTCCTGTCCAAGGCTGGTTCTTCTTGTTGACTAGACTCCATCTTTCTCTTCCTGGCGAACAACTTTGCCCTTCCTCTCCTGGCATCAGCATTTATTTCTATCCTGGTTCATTCCCCAAAGTATTTTCTTGATTCTAATTTCCCCGTGAGCCACTGACCCCATCTCTCTGCCACTCTTTATATAAAAATTTGCCCCCTTACTGCTCTTTGGGTATAATAGACACTGTTCTATGATGGCATTCACTTTTTGCTTTATCTGGAATTCTCTTCCTCCAGATAAAGCAAAAAAAACAAAAATTATCTTTCTGCCTAACACCCTCATTTCCTTCAAGGCTTTGTTTAATCATCTTCTCAATGAGGCACACTTCACACTACCCTAGTTTAAGTCGTTGTGAGAACCCATTCCCACTTCTGCCTTCTGCAGTTCCTTATCTTCCTATCCTGCTCAATTTCTTTTCATAGAATTTATCATCATCGAAGATACATTAGAATTTACTAATTTACTGTGATGTTATGTTGGCTATCTCCCCCAACTAAATGTAGGTTTTAAAATGACAGGGTCTGGGTTATTATTTATTTATCTATCTATCTATCTCTTTATTTATTTATTTATTTATTTATTTATTTATTTTTATCTCATGTACATGGAAAGTTGTCTGTAACATATGGAAAACTCAATAAATACTTGTTAAACACATTGAGTTTACTTTCGATTTCCAAAGTTTTTATATTCAGATAGAATGATGTGCTTATGCAGACAGGACTCCTGATTTCAAGTGACAGAAGCTTAACTTCAGCCAAATTGCTTGTTCATCTGTTCAGTTGTTTTTATTTGGTTTGATTTGATTCATGTAACAGGATGATCCAAGATTTGTACTAGTTTCAGTCTCAGCTGGATCTAGGTCCTTTAAAAGAAGGCCAATAAGTTTTGATCTCTATATCTCTACTCTCCAAATGTTTTATTTCATTCTCCAGGAAGATCTCTCTCTTGGAGGAAAAGTGGGCTCAAGCAGCTTTAGGTTAACATGATCTTTGGATCCCAGAGATCACAACAGCACATCAAAAGTCCCAGATAGTAAACTATCTGGATCATTTAATGAGTCAGTCATAATAGCAACAACCTGTTAGGCCAGGCCTAGATCACAAGTCCCCTCCTAAGAGCCTGGGTGGGGGTGAGGAACAGTCAGAGTAAACACAAATGGGTTGTGTGGTTGGCACAAACTATCTCTAGAAAGAAGAATAAGTGCTTTCCCTAAAATACAATGCTGGATGAATCTATATCTACTTTAGAAACCAAAGAAGTCCTAAGAAACATTTTTTTTGTTGTTATTATTTTTAACAAAATTATCTAGAAAATCTAACTTAAAAAAACGAATTATCCTTATTTGAGTAATACTATTTTCAAATTGGCCACATGCCCCATCAGAAATGTTTCCAAAAGGTTTTAAACCAAAAAATAATACTTTAAATGCATTTCCAATTTTAAAAAAAGCTAAGCATAGAACTATAATATGCAAATACATTACTTTTCCTCCTAGCAAAAAATTTACTTTAGTATCTTTCAAATTTATTAAAATTATATTATTATAAAATGTAATTAGTTTACACAGGACTTGGATTGATATCAAGTCCTATATACCCTAGGGAAATTGTTCACTTATATATGTCTCTGCTGATGTGTAAGTAAATGAAATTTAGGTAATCAGATTAATAAATAAAGTTGTAGAAGGCTCAAAAAGTAATAATTAGGTTTAAAGTTATTTTAAGGAAATGTTAATTTCAACAGGTTTTAAACAATAATTATTCTTTGTATTAATAATTATATGTGAAAAATACCATTATAATGTTATTAATAGTAATTGTTTTAAAATGGTATATACTAGTTTATTTTCTTATTAGAAATAATATGTATAAGAGAATTTTTTACAATTAATGTCACATTATTAGCATTCTCTGATCTACAGAAAACACCATTACATTAGAAGGCATTAATTTACTTCCATATACATGAATATTTAATCTATAATCAATAAACTATTTTAACATTATTTAAATGCAATAAAAACATAAAAATTAATATGAAGAAAATTCTAAAAAAGTTTATTCAGATTAATGAGTTTGATACACTGACTTTTAAAGTATAGATATGTTTGTTTTGTTACAACTGATTTGTATTTCATCTAACTTTTCTAAATATTTCTTCCATTTAAACATATACTGCTCTAGATATTCTTAATTTGGATTGAGCATGTATGCTTGATATTTGTGGTTTTTTAAAAGGATGATGTAAATTGTGATGGGTTTTCAATTTTTAAAATTTAGTTCAAAAATTGTAAAAGTATAGAATTCACTATTAACATCCTTTTCAAAAATCTTGTTACCTATGTGAGCATTTTTTCCCCAGCTTTATTGAGATACAATTGACATATAACATTGTGAAAGTTTAAGGTGTCAAATGTGTCAATTTTGTAAACTTATTTAATATTGCAATATGATTACCACCATAGCATTAGCTAATACCTCTGTCACTTCTATGTGGGGATTTCTTTAAAAAATGTACGCTGAGTAGCACTAGTGCTATGGAATGTAAATGGCTATTGCAAAACATGAAGATCTTGAGATTAATTAAGCTAGATAACACAGGGTTAGACAAAGATCAAGACATTTCTTTACTCTAGGATCTTTAATATGCTAATATATAATGAGAAGCTCCAAGAGAAAAGAGAATTTTCCAACTTTATTTGTTAAGAAATTCTTTTTTTTTATTTTTCTTTTTGAGAAGCATTAGGGGACCTGTGTTTCAAACTTGGGGATAGTCAGTAATTTATACTGTTAGACCAGGAAGAACATGGAAGAAATCCTGAGAACACCATCACTGCCGCTAGCCACATCTAGAATGTTTTCACTCAATGCTTGGTTTTGAAGCGAGGACTATTTAAATATACTTATAATTTGAAAACCTTAATCCTTCCCCATTTTAAAAATTGTTTTTTTTTTTTTTTACATTCATACCTTTGGGCATAACAGTGTATGGTACATGGCATGTGATAAAGAGATATTTATTTAGTAAATAACCAAAGTTTGAGTTTCAACTCAACCACCTTCCATCCACATGGTCATGAATATTTTGCCTAACCTCTTTAAACTTCAGATTATTTATATGTAAAATGGAAATAAAAAATAATGCTGTATGAATTTTCTAGGGTAGCCATAACAAAATAACACAGACCTGGTGGCTTAAACAGAAGTGTATCTTTTTCACAGTTCTGCAGGCTCAAAGTCTAAGGACAAATGTCAGCAGGGTTGATTTAATATTGAGGCCTTTCTCCTTATCTTGTAGATGACCATTTTCTACTTTTGTCATCACAAGGTAATTTATCTGTCTGTGTGTTTTCTGTGTCCTTATTTTTTCACATATATGACACGTTTTAATGCTTTAGAACCTGCCATACGACCTCATTTTTTACCTTAGTTACCTCTTTAAAGCCCTATCTTCAAATGCAATCACATTCTGAGATAGTGAGGTTCCAACTTCAACATGTGATTTGGAGGGGCCACAGTTAAACCTATAGCAAATACCTACTTCATTTGGTCGTGAATAGATTAAATAAATAACATTTATATGAAATGTAGCACATGTTTAGAATGTAGCAAGAACATATTAAAAGTTAATTATTTTAAAATTTTTATTGCCCTGGACTGTCTCCACTTGAAAATGTGATGTTCTAAGTGGGCCAAGTAAAACTCAAGTATTTTTGAAAGTAAAAAAACATAAAGTGTAGGAAAAAATATAATAAATGATTTAATTTTTACCATAAATGAATAGATTTTGAGGGAAAAATGTCATAAGCTTACCAAAAGTGGCAATCCTAAATTCGTGCTGAAAATTGTCTATGCTTTAATTGCAGCATCTCCTTAAAAATAATTTGTAAAATAAGCAGTTTTTAAAAGAGCTGAAAGTATAATCTATACACACAAGTCATTCTCTTAGAGTCATATATGCACATTGGGCCAGTTTCTTTTAGTTATCCATCTTCTGTTACAATCAGTGAACACATCAAAGAAGAAAATAGATTCAATTAACCAGAAAATCAGAATCTTTGAAGTGCAGGCACTGGATTTACTTTCCAAAAGTTAAACATGGCTTAAATATCACTTCAGTGGCAAAGTGCAAATAACCGCTAATGAAGAGAAATTTTTTTTTAAGTATTAAAAGAAATTGAAGCAGATCCAGTAGAAAGAGGTCAACAGTAGATGAGAATGAATCAAAGATCTCAAACTTTTAGCCTAATAATTTTCCATTCTACTCATGAATGGGCTACAATACATTTCAAGTTTTGCCAACTTAAAACATGTTTATATTTCATAACTTCCAATTTCCTAACAACTGGTGACCAAATAACTTGGATATTTGGCCAAGAGAGGAAGAAATGTTTTTTATCAAGGAGAACAGCAAGTCACCCAAGAGCAAGCCTACCATCACAAACAGGTTTTGTTAATGTCAACAATAGCTGCTAACCAGACTATTTAATTATTATCGTATGTTGAAAGAAGTATCATGCCTATGCTCAGATGAAAAACAGAATCTATATTTTTCATTTGAATACAAACAGTTACATACTGTGCTAACCAAACTTGTAGAGTTAGTGTCCACTGCCCAACATACCAACTGCACTAATTAGGACGACTACTCAGAGACTGCAACTCAAGTTCCCACTCATTCTAATCTGAAGTCCATCTCCCACTACTGTATTGCCATTCTCTCCTACCTAAGTCTTCTGACCACAGTGCCTTGGATCTTTTGGTTATTCTCTAATCCTAAGGTAATTCCAAGCCGCCGTCTCAGTCCTTTCTGTCCTTTTTGCTGTCCATGGCTATATAATTCTCTCACTCAAGTAGATCAAGTTGAACCAGTGATGGGCTGGTAAAAACTTAACTCTTGGGGAAGAGTCCTGCTTTTCAGAGTTGCTGATTTCTGTAACGTCATCTGGCTGATTTCCAACTACCAACATGATTTCAACTGACTCACTAAATTCCTGGAAATATAACAATCTTCTTTCACCAGCTGGAGTGAGCTGGCTCTGCCATTCCATTATTAAGGGCAAAATTCGACTTCCCCCCATTTCTCCAGCAGAAGTGATTTAGGAGTTGAAGGATTCTAGAAATAAACTTAGAACTAGAGAGGTCTTTGAAGGTCACCACTCTACATTTCTTATTTTATAGGTGAAGAAATTGCCATCCAGAGAGGTTAATCAATACTGTTTCTTGCACTGTGCTTTATGACTGCTGTCTTTATGCCAATGTGGCTTAGCAGACCAGAGTGTGCTCAAATGTTCTTTCTTCATGGTACTAAATTAAAGATCAGCCTTTGATTTACAGTTACCGTCACTATTTGTTGAGCTTTTGCTATGAATCATTTAAAATAATAAAATTATGAAATCTTTAAGTTTGCTGTGTCTTCAGAGGTTATCTCTTGTACAGTGCAGTCCTTTCTATACCCTCTCAGGCATATGGTCATCTGTCTCTTATTTAACATACTTTATCTTTTTTAAATTACTGGTCAGCCCTAACTATGAGAAAGCTCTTTTGAAATAAAAGACAGATAGTAATAACCCAACTTTATAAATGGGTTATAAAATAACCCAGAGGAGTATCCAGTAAGCCTAGGTCCAAAAGAAAGCCAGTAATATAACTGGAATTAGAACCCTCAATATAAATGTAAGCCAATAATCTTTCTTCTATATCATATAAAACCACACTTATTCCTGCATATAATTTAGAGAGGGTCAGGAAGGGTTGTGCTATGTAGATTGATTCTACAAAATCAATAACTTTTCAAAAGTAAAAGGCAGTTTTCTATTCATACACATCTGTTTGGTTTACTATAACATGCCCCAAACTAAGCTAGGTGCCATATAGATTGCAAACATAAAAGTGACTCTTTTTTTAAAAATTTTACAATCTACTTGGAAAAATGGCAAATATATATAAAAAGATAACTGATGGCAAAGGATTATAAATAAAAAATGTCCATAAATAATACGGACACAAAGTGTTACTAGAGGTCAAAGGAAAAAAAATAATCTTAACCATGATGGATAACAAAAGAGCAAGAAAGATTTGGAATTACACTATTTATGACCTGATTCCAACCTAATTTTTCAGAATTATTTTTTCTCATTTCCTATATAAATAATGAAAAGCAAAGTTTTATTATCATATTAAGGTACCTGGCATTTCTCTTTCTCTGGGTGTGTACTTACTCTAAGTCTATTAATGCATTCCTTACTCTTCTCCACATCTCTATCCTAGCAATTTTCAAAGTTCAGGTTTAATTGTATCTTTTTATATTTACCATCCATATTTAACTATACCAGAAAAAGTCACCTCTACATTTCTGGAACACTATGGCACTTCTTTATAACCTTTTAGGATAATTTTCTTTTAAACAAAATATCACATTTGCATATGCAAATGATACTTTTATTTAAAGTAAAACCTAAAGAGTATCTACATATTTTATTATAATGAATTTACCATTGCTTATACATTTTTTAAATTCTGCTTTGGAATTGACCTCAGAGCTCATTTTAAAACCAAAATAAATGATATCTTATTAGTTTGCCACCAATTATCATTTAGCTGTTTCTTTTTAAAAAATTGAGAAAAAATTGACATACAATATTATGTGTCAGGTGTACACTATAATCCAGTATTTGTATAACTTGTAAAATGATCACCCACAAGAAATCTAGTTAACAACCATCACCATACATAGTTACAAACTTTTTTCTGTGCTAAAAACTACTAAGATTTGCTCTCAGCAATTTTCAAACATGTAACATATTATTAACTTTATTCACCATCTGTACATTATATCCCCATGGCATTTATTTTGTAACTGGAAATTTGTACATTTTGGCTCCGTTTATCCATTTTACCTATCCTCCACACCCCACCAATATGTTCTCTGTATCTATGAGCTTGGTTTTGTTTTTGGTTTAGGTTCCACATGTACGTGAGATCATATGGTATTTGTCTGACTTATTTCACTGAATATAATGCCCTCAAGGTTCACCTATGTTGTCGTAAATGGCAAGATTTCATTCTTTTTTATAGGTGAATAATATTTCATATATATACATGAAAATGTAATATATATATATATATATATATATATATATATATATATACACACATACACACACACACACACACACACACACCACATTTTTATCCATTCATCTGTCCATGAGCTATTGTAAAGAATGATGCAATAAACATAGGAGTACATATCTTTTTCATTTTCTTTAAATAAATACCGAAAAGTGAAATTGCTAAATCATATTGGTAGTTCTATTTTTAATTTTCTGAGGAATCACCACACTATTTTCCATAGTGATTGCACCAATTTACATTTTTACCGACGATACACAAGGGTTCCCTTGTCTCTACACTTTTGCCAGACGCAGAGTTGCACTTTTACACTTGTCATTTATTATCTTTTTGATAATAGCTATTCTAACAAATGTGAGGTGATATTCCATTGTTTTTTTTTTCTCCCTATTTAATTACCCCCCCCACACAATTCCACCCATGACCCATGGATGTTGCCGTTTCCCCTTAAGAACTGGATCTCTGAATGTGGAGCGTCTCTTTCCATGTGTTCATGGTGTTCACCTGGGGCCTGGTGCACCTGGGCCAGGCGCACCAAGGACCAGGTGCTCCTGGGATTGCTCCACCTGAGACATGAACCCAGAACCTTCTGTGTGCAAAGCAGACGTGCCAACCACTATGCTATGGAGCCACCCCAATATCCCACTGTGGTTTTGATTTGCATATTTCTGTCGAGTAGTGATATTAAGCATCTTTTCATATACCTGTTGGCTTTTTGTATGTCTTCTTTGAAAAAATGTCTGTTCAAGATCCTCTGCCCATTTTTAAGTCAGATTGGTTGTATTTTGTATGAGTTATTTATGGATTTTGGATATTAATTTCTTTATAAGATATATGATTTACAAATATTTTCTACCATTCAGTAGGTTGCCTTTTCAATTTGTTGATGGTTTCCTTTGCTATGCAGAAGGTTTTTAGTTTGATATATTCCCACTTGTCGATTTTTACTTTGTTGCCTTTATTTTTAGTTTCAAATTCAAAAAATCATCTCCAAGACCAATGAAAAGGAAGTTACAGATTATGTTTTCTTCTAGGAATTATATAATCTGAATTATGTTCAAGTCTTTAATTCATTTTGAGTTAATTTTTGTTTATGGTGTAAGATAGTTGTTCCTTTGCATTCTTTTGCATGTGTTTGTCCAGTTTTCACATCACGCTTTATTGAAGAGATTGTCCTTTCTCCATTGTATATTCATGGCTTCTTTGTCATAAATTAATTAACTGCATATGTGTGGAGGTTTATTTCTGGATTTTCCATTCTGTTCCATTGATCTATATGTTTTTTTTTTTTATGCCAGTAACATACTATTTTGATTACTATAACTTTGTAACATAGCTTGAAATCAGGGAGCATGATGTCTTCAGCTTTGTTTTCTTCTCAAGTTTGCTTTGGCTATTTGAGATTTTTTATGTTTTCATATAAACTAGAATTATTTGTTCTATTTCTGTAAAAAATGCCTTTGGAATTTTGATAGGGATTGCATTGAATCTGTAGACTGCTTTAGGCAGTATGGATATTTTAATAATATTAATTATTTCAATCTCTGAGCACGGAAGAGCTTTCCATTTATTTGTGTCTCAATTTCTTTCATTAATGCCTTAGTTTTTAGTGTATATGTTTTTCACCTCCTTGGCTAAATTTATTTCTTGATATTTTATTCTTTTTGATGAATTGTGAATAGAAATGTTTTCTTAACAACTCTTTCTGATAGTTTGTTACCAGTGTATAGAAATACAATAGATTTCTGCTTATTGTTTTTGTATCCTTCAACTTTGCTAAATTCATTTATTAGTTTCAACAGTTTTTGTTTTGCTGGAGTCTTCAGGGTTTTCTATACATACTCCCATGTCACCTGCAAATAGTGACAGTTTTACTTTTCTCTTTCCATTTTGGATGTCTTTTTCTTTTTTTTTCGTATTGTATTGCATTGTATTATATTGTGTTGTGTTGTGTTGTGTTGTGTTGTGTTGTATTGTATTGTGCTGTATTGTGCTGCACTGTGCTGTACTGTATTGTATTGCCTAATTACTCTATCTATCCAGGATTTCCAGTACTATGTTGAATACAGGGTGTGAGAATGGTAATCTTTGCCATTTTCCTGATCTTAGGAGAAAAGCTTTCAGCTTTTGTTGAGTATGTTAGCTGTGAACTTGTCATACACAGTCTACATTATGTTGAGGTACATTTTTTCTATACTCACTTTGAGATTTTTTATTATAAATGAATGTTGAATTTTATCAAATGCTTTTTCTGTATCTATTGAGATAATCATGATTTTTATCACTTTATTAATGTGGTCTATCACATTGATTGATTTGCAGATGTCAAACCATCCTTCCATCTTGGGAATAATTCCACTTGATCATGGTCCTTTTATATGATCCTTTTAATATAGTCTTGAATTTGGTTTGCTCATATTTTGTTGAGGGTTTTTATATATGCTCATCAGAGATATTGGCCTATAATTTTATTTTCTTCTGGTGTCATTGTTTGGTTTTGGTATCAGAGTAATGCTGGCTTTGTAAAGTTAGTTTGGAAGTGTTCCCTCTTCTTATTTTTCTTCTTTTTTTGGGGGGTGGGTGGGAGTAAAGTTTAAAAAGGAATAGTATTAATTATTCTTTATGTAATTGATAGATTCACTGATGAAGCCATTTGGTCCTGACTTTTGCTTGTTGAGAGCTTTTAATTACTGATTTAATCTTTTTATTAGCAACTAAACTGTTCAGATTTTCTATTTCTTCATGATTCAGTCTTGGACAGTTGTGTGTTTCTTTGAATTTATCCATTTCTTCTAGGTTGTCCAATTCGTTGGTGTATAATTATTCATAATAGTCTCTTATGATCCTTTCTATTTCTGTGATATCAGCTGTAACATCTCCTCTTTTATTCCTGATTTTATTTATTTGAGTCATCTTTCTTTTTTCTTTATTGAGGGCACCTAAAATTCTGTCATTTTTTTTTTTTATCTTTTCCAAGGCACAGCCCTTGACATTATTGAACTTTTTATTGTCTTTTTAGTCTCTATTTAATTTTCTCTGTTCTGATCTTTGTTATTTCCTTTCTTTTATTAACTTTGGGCTTCATTCCTTTTTTTACATTTTTTGAGGTGTGAAGTCAGATTGTTTGATATTTTTCTTGTTTCTTGAAGTAAACATTTATCACTATGAACTTCCTTCTTAGAACTTTTTTCCTGAATTTCTTAAGTTTTGGTATGTTGTATTTCCATTTTCATTTGTCTGAAGGATTTTTTTTTATTTCATTTTTTATTTCTTCATTGACCCATGATTTTTTGTTCAGTAGCTTGTTTAATCTCCACATATTTATGAATTTTTTAGTTTTGTTTTTGTAACTAAGTTGTAGTTTTACACTATTGTGTTGGGAAAGATGCTTGATATCATTTCAGTCATCTCAAATTTGTTAAGTCTTGTTTTGTGGCCTAACATATGATCTTTTCTTGAGAATGTTCCATGTGCACTTGAGAAAAATGTGTATTCTGTTGCTTTTGGATAGAATATTCTGCACATATCTATTAAGTTCATATGATCTAACACGTTTAATGCCAGCGTTTTCTTATGTTTTTATTTGTTTGATCTGTACATTGATTTAAGTTGGATATTAAAGACCCTTACTATTATTTTATTCCTTTCGATTATCTTCTTTATGTCTATAATATTTGACTTTATATATTTAGATGCTCTTTTGTTTGTTGGGCATGTAAATATTTACAAATGTTATATTTTCTTATTGATTGACCCATTTATGATTATATAATGCCCTTCTTTATTTCTTATTATAGTCTCTGTTTTAAAATGAATTTTGTTTGATATAAGTATAGCTAATCCAGCTTTTTTGGGGGGTTTCCATTTGCATGAAATATTTTTTTCATCTCTTCACTTTTAGTCTGTGTAGGTCCTTATGTCTAAAGTGAGTCTGTTATAGGCAGCACATCAATGGTGTTTTTTCTGTTTGTTTTTTTTTTTTTTAATTCATTTAGCCACTTTATATCTTTTGATTGGAGAATTTAGTTTATTTACATTTAAAATGATTGTTTGTGGGTAAGTACTTGTTGCCATTTTATCATTGTTTTCTAGCCATTTTGTAGTTCTATTTCTTCTCTTGCTCTCTGTCTTTGTGATTTGATGACTTTTTAGTAGTATGCTTAGATTCCTGTCTCATTATCTTTCGTATTTGCTATAGATTTTTGCTTTGTAGTTACCATGAGGCTTACATAAAAACATATTTATAACAGTTTATTTTAAATTGATAATTCAAGTTCGAACTTCTAAATCTGTCCATTTCAACACTTTCGCCCCATGCTTTATTTATTTTTTTATTTCTCATTTTATGTTTTTATTTTGTGTATCCCTCAACCAATTATAGTGGTTAAACTTATTTTTACTACATTTGTCTTTTAACCTTCATACTAGCTTTATGAGTGATTAATTCACTACCTTTATATATATGAACCATTTCATATGTTTCTTATTACTAAAAATGGTCTTTATTTTTAGCTTAAAGAAGTCCCTCTAACATTTTTTGTAAGGCAAGTTTAGTAATGATAAACTCATTTAGCTTTAATTTGTCTGGAATATGCTTTATCTCTTCTTCAATTCTGAATGATAACTTTGCTGGGTAAGTTTTCTAGGTTGAAAAAACATTTTTTTTTTTTCTAACGCTTTGGCTATATTGTACCATTGCCTTCTGGCCTGCAAAGTTTCTGTTGAAAAATCTGCTGACAGTCGTATAGGGTTCTAGTTACATAACAAGTTGTTTTTCTCTTGCTGCTTTTAAGATTCCTTGTCTTTAACTTTTGACATTTTAATAATTATGTGTCTTGTTGTGGGTCTCTTTGATTCATCCTAAATATAAGGCTCTGGGCTTCCTGTTTCTTGATGTCTGTTTGTTTTTCTTGGTTAAAAAAATTTTAGACATTATTTCCTCAAATAAGTTTTCTTCCTTTATTTCTTTCTCTCTCCTGAGATTCCTATAATATGAATATTCATCTGGATAATGTCCATAAGTCCTTTAACTTAACTTTTTTTTTCTTTTTCTGCTCTGAGTGGGTGAGATCCTCAGCCCTGTCTTTGAGTTAACTGATTGTTTATTCTGCTTTATTTGTTCTGCTAGTGAGCCCTATAATATATTTTTCAGTTTAGTTACTATATTCTTCAGTTCTGTGACTTCTGTTTGAACTTCCTTATATTATCTCTATATTGAAATTTTCACTGTGTTTATCCATTCTTCTCCTGAGTTCAGAGGGCATGTTAATGACCATTACTTTGAACTCTTTGTGATATAAATTACTTCTCTCTTTCACTAAGTTATTTTCCCCCTGTAGTTTTTATCTTAATCCTTCATTTGAACTATATATATTTCATTTTGCTTGACACTTTGTGTTGGTTTCAATGCATTAGATGAAACAACCAGCTTACCCAGTCTTGAGAGATAGATTAAGAGATAAATTTTATTGTTCAATCCTGACCTAGGTTTTACTTACCTCTCTAACCTTTGTGATTGTACAAGCAAACTACTTTATTTTTAATAACACTCAGTATTTAAAAGTATGTCAAGATCAATCAGTGTCCCAAAGGGATAGATCTCAGTCAGCACCTAGGCTTAGACTGATTAGAAGCCAGATCTTCAGACAGCAGCTTTTAAAGCATGCAAATATATGTAGTCCTAAGGGACCACATGCATGAGACCTACTGGCCTGCAAAGCTAGGTAATCTAGAGGAATCCCCTGGGCAGCAGTCACAAAAATTGAGGCTCCAGGAGAATGTATGTTATTTTCTTGGAGATACTGGTATTCCGTAATAAGAAGAAGGGAATATGGCATTCCCTGGACTATATTTCCTCAGGGTAACTCTGTAGCCTCTAGATGTGTGCCAAATCTGAAGCCTGCCCCTAAAGTCAAATCTTCAGGACCAGCCAGTAGGCTTCTTTCACAAAAAGACAGGGAATGTGTTTCAGTGTGCTGTCTATGTGGTGCCCTGGGGATGGTGGCCTGCTAAGAACTGAACTTCTGATTGTTACAGTCCCATGAAATTTAGGATTGTAGGCAACCCTAGACTCCAGACTCATATAATCAAGGGGCATCCTTAAGATAGCAGTTGAAAAAGAAATGGGTCACCAGATGTGTTTAGAAGCTCCCTTCTTGGAGATTCTGGTGCTCTGAAATACAGTAGAGGGAGAATCGAAGATGATGCCCACAGGTTAGAGTGAGGCAGAAGGAAAGTATAAAGATGGTACTCACTGGGGAAAAAAATTAAATAAAAAATAAGAAGATAAAGAAAAAGAAAAGAAGAAAAAGAAGAAAAGGGGGAGGGGAAGAAAGAAAAAAAGATGGCACCCATCAGCTTTACTAAGGCAGAGGGAGAGTATAGAATATGGTGCCCACCAGCTGGACCATAAAAATGACACCTGCTAAAAAGGTAAAAAAAAAAAAAAAAAGGTAAAAAAATGATGGCACTCATGAAAGTTCAGGAAGATGTCACCCACAGGAGAGTAGGAAGATGGTGCCACCAGCTTCCATCCCCAGAGTATCTTGGTAGGCTACACCTTTTGGACTAATGCCTTAAGATTAGCAAATTAGTATTTTTCCTATAAAGTCTGGGGACTTTTTTTCACTGGACCCCAGGGAAGGGAAGTATGCAATTGAGTGCTTTAAGAACTATTCCTCAGTTTATCACAGGCTTACAGATCTCGTGAGTCCAGTGTTCTTTAAAGCCAGATATTTTGGGGGGTCATCTCTCAGGTGCTAGTCTTATAAGTTGGGGTGCCCAATGTGGGGTATAAATTCTTTGCTCTACAGGGAAACCTCCATGTTTTAAGTTCCCTCCAAATCATGAGTTGCTGTGCTAGTGGGGGACAGTTGGCCTTTTGTATTTTCTTCAGTTTGATTTCTCTCTCATTTTCCCAGTGTGAAGGGGTTGCTCGAGTAGTTTTGGGTTTTTTGTTTGTTTGTTTGTTTTTACCAGAGACAATTATTCCATGTATTGCTGCAGATTCAGTGTGTCTGTGGAAGGAGATGAGTTCAAGATCTTCCTAGATCACCATCTTGAAATGGAACCCCTGTTGTTTCTTTCCAGGAAATTTTATTCTTTATATTTAGCTAATATACAAAGTATGATCCTATTAAATTTTATCATTGTCCATATAGCTATAAATAGATAACACATTATTTCCTTCTCTTTCAAATGCTGAGAACCTCCAATATGAACTCATAACTATAAGACTAAGTGAGACAGAAGCCATAAGACATGATTAATATCATACTATTGTATATTAAATGGTCACAATTATTTTTTTTTCTGCTTGACATGTAGTGAATGACAATGCATTAAAGTTTTTATTAGATTGATGGCCTAATTATTAATGCTAGGGTGCTCATTTATAATCAGTCTGTGGATAATATTGCAGTGAAATGTGGGAAGAATCTGGAACATAAATTCACTGTTATAGCATTTGTACCATTGGGTTTTAGCATCTAGCTAATGTGCTGATAAGATCATGTATGTGAAAGTGGTTTACACTGTAGTGTGAAATGTAAAATAAAAAAATTTTATTGCCATTGCTTTCTTGCTAATTTAAGGGTTTATGCTGAAATGAAAAAGCAGCAAAATAAAACATAAAAAGTTTATTTTTTAAAATACAAATGGGTCAGATACATTTAGACACTAATCTCATCAATGATGTGCTAATATGCAGAAAGAAGTGTATTCTGGTTACAAGGCCAGATAATAGACAGTAATCTATAGGTCCTTGTCAGTAGATACCTTTCCCATTGCTGTTAGTGGGTAATAATGTCATCAGAGAACAAACATGTAACACTTGCTCAGGTGATCAATGTTTTTAGAAAGTCCTTTCATGGCTTATCCATAGAAATTCTTCAGAGAGAAGATTGTTTTAAAATTCACAGTAATTTAATAGACAGATCAAAGTGTTAGCAATTATACCCCTTAACCAAGAAATAAAGTTATAGCACTGCAGCACATCCAGGTCCAAAAGTCCTAATCTGCACTGAAATAAATTGGTAGAAACCCCTTTTGAAACATGAATGCCATGAAACAGATTTACATTTCTCTCAAAATAGTCTGGGAAAAGTAAGTGGAATTCACTAGAGAAGATTTTATCACTAGCAAACCTGCAGTACAAATGTGTCTTTGCACTGTAAATATTTCACTGGCTTGAGAACAGAGTGAACTTTCTTCCAAACACACACACACATACACACACACACACACACACACACACACACGGCAACAGATGAAATAGCCTTTTCTATAACTGCTTGTCCTAAATCCCTTAATCAGTAATGAGATTCTGGCAACATTCTTTTATTGTTTTCAGTCTATATAGGATAGATGTTTTAATGTGACATTAGGGAGCACATGATTAAAAAAAAGAAATTAAAAGAATTTAAAACTGTATTTATATTCTTATGTAAGTTCACTCTAAAATACCTATGCCTAGATAAGCCTCTCAACCCTTTCTTTTATTTGAAACAGGAAATCATTTGAGGTTTATCTCTGTAGGTTTGAGAACAACTTTTTCCTTAAAGAACTCATCTAAACTCACAGATCTTTTTGAAGACAGTTATTCAGTTACTCCTGCTGTTAGAATACAAAAGAAAAATAAAAACTTCAAGTTATAGACTTTCTACATAAAAAAAATGATTCACCTCCAAAAATGTTGTATACATAGTCTTGATTAATATTCCATACTGTTCTTACCTCAGCAATTGGAAGATCAAAAGGAAGCAAATTTTTTAATGCTGTAAATAGCAGGGCCCTGTGATAAATCCACAAACTAACAGCCACTACATAGTAACTGATGATAATTTTAGTTTCTCATCCTGAAGCAGTGTCATGATTAACGGCTGACGACAGCTCAACCTTTACATAACCCTTACATTTGAGACTGAGTTCAGTAGCTTCAGTGCGCATTGAATTTTCATTCTCTTGAATATCCCATTCTTAGTTCAGTGTCATTATTTCCAAAAGTAAACCCATCTGCTCACCACCCCTTAACCCATTCTTCTTATCAATTACTCAAATACACCATTGACTCCAACTTCTTTTCAATATTTGGCTTGAAACATTGATTTTATCTTCCACTTCCCTCATCCACCAACTCTAACTGGTCACAAAATAAAATCTGTCTGTTCTTCTTATGGAGTATTTCTAACATTTGACTCCCTTACTATTGTTTATTACAATGATTATAATCATAACTTCACTGATAATCCTAACTGATATACTTGACTATGGTCTCTTCCTTTTACAGTCCAACAAGAATTTTTCTTATTCAAATGGTGGAATTACGGCCCATTATAGCCACTAAATCTGATCCAATCAGATCATGAGCACAGCTAGATTTTGAGCAACACATTTGTTTTCTTCAAGCATATACTTATGAGGCAGTAAATAAAAGTGGAAATGTTCTCTCCTTCCACTGCTCTATAACCTTGTTTAAAAACTTTGGAGTAATCCTAAACTCTTCTCTTTCCCTCTTCACATATTTAATAAATCCACAACACTCTGTAAAGGTTTCTCAAATTAACCTCTTCTTTCTAAATCCTCTCAACTACTTTAGATCAAACATTCCAAGTTTCTTCTTGATAACTGCAATAGACTTCAGTTTTCTCTCTCAACTTTTGCCTTATCTCCAGCCTCTTTAAATCCATCCTCCAGAATACTATCAGAGTTATTGTTCTAAAATGTTTATTTGATTATGTTGTTCCTTACTTCAATAACTTACCATGATGCACATCAGTTTCTCAAAGCATAGCTAATGATCACCTGCATCTAAAGAATTAGGTGTTTGTTTAAAACATAGATTTCAAGATCCTGCTTCAGACTACTTGCTCTGAGTTTTTGAGAGTAAACTCTGAAATAATAATTCTAACAATTTCATTGGCCTTCAGATTAATGTCTAACTCACATGTTACCATGATCCTTTTTCTGTCTATTTTCTAACTTTATATCTGCCTGCTCCTTCAACCTATACCTCTATTGCAGCCCTTAAGGATTTCTATGTCCCCTTAATATATTTTGCTCTTTCATACATATGGATTTTCAAGCACAATGTTTATTTTGCCTTGTTGCTCTTTGCCACCATGTCTGTATAATAAATACCAGTCATCCTTCAAAATTCAGTGGAAGCAATATCTTACCTGGGAAGTTTTAACTGTCATCAACTCCCTAATTTCATTTGGTAACTCACTTCTCATTTATCTGATAGACCCTATAACACTACTTTGCCATTATTTCCTTGCATTCTTGTTTTTTTGTTTTTTTGTTTTGTTTTGTTTTGTTTTGTTTTGTTTTGTTTTAGGGGACTATGAGCTTCTTAAGAACTACTAATATACCTTACTTAAGTTTATATTTTTAGTACCTACCATAGTGTTCAATGAATATTTGTCAAAGGCATGATGGGTAGATAAATGAATGAGTGAAGGAAGAAGTAAAGATGAGAGTGAGTAGCAGTATTTGCAATTGTGTCTTACCAAAATATCCACTGCAGATTTATTTTATAGTATTTAAATTGAACAGTAAATATTTGTTTTTTTTCCCATCTGCCAGTCTGGCATAATTGCAACTCCTACCTCTGGATAGATTTGATTAGTCATTATTCATAAAATGCTTTCTTTCACTCCACCACCTCTAAGCATTTATTAGAAAATAAATTGATGCATTATCAATATATAGACCACAATTATGATTTATGTCTTAAATACAACTAAATTTATTCTCTACCTAGTTCTAAGATCCAATATGTTTTTATTCTGGTATGTAGGGCCTTACATTGTTTAGGGCTGGTTTGAGAAGTATGTTACGTTAAACTCAGACTATCTCAGGAGATATAGAAACCCATGGCTCTTGAAAAATTAAAAAAACAATGGTAAGAAGCTAATGGAACTTATAGAAGATCCTCTCTCTGAAGAGGACCAGAAGCATGTTTCAAATAAGAGCACTTCCAAGGGATCCATGACTATATAAATATAAATATGTAAACATATTAAACACTAATAGAGAACTATATGACATTGCCAATCCTCTTTTCTTGGTAAGCACAATCCTATATTCCATGTGTTTGATATAATTTCTCTCTCAAAATTGAGGATATAATAGATGATTGTATGTGGCATCTCCCCGTTCCTATTATTTTGTGTTATTTTAAAGATACATCAACTCTAAAAGTTTTGGGAAACACTATAACACATCATTGAATGGTCGCAATTATTATTATGTTCATTTTACAGATGAGGAAAATTAGTTTTTGTGAGTTTTTTATTATTTTTGTTTCAACTTATCTAAAAGCATGTAGCAATTCAGTAGCAGAGCTGGGACTCAAACCCATACATGGTTTAAATCAGTGTTCCTGCTCATAGCTACTATGCTGTGCTTCCTGCATGATAAAGCAATGAAAGGACAGGCATACTAAATAGGACCCGTGTCAGGGACTTAGATTTAGGAAAATTGGAAGTCTCAGTACAACTTGTACAATCTTTCAGTGTTCCTACCTCAATTTTCTTAAACTCACTTTTGGATTCTAGAATAAGGGGATTGCAATAAAAGATATTTTAAAAATATGGACTCTACAGAAGTGGTCTAGTGTTGGCCAAGCAGCTTCCTTAGCCACAAGAGATGTCATTCTGTGTACAGATATCAGGGGCCCTGGCAGACTCCAGGTAGGCATCACAGGCAGAAGCAATGAGTGGAAAGGAATTTAATGAGCACCAGCAAAAACAGTATTGTCTTTGGAGGGCCCTTTTGTGGTAGCACAAGCATTGCTTCAAAGCTGCCACTTTCTAGATTGTGTAGATGAGACTGAAGATAGTAAAGGAGGAAATAGTTGCAAAGCCAAGAGCAGTTTTTCACAAAATACATGTGAACTTTTGGAGAAACCTCAAAATTATTTGAGAAGAATTTTCTTTTTTGGAGCTGGGAAAACAAAAATATTGTGACAGTTGTATCATAACTGTATTTTAATAGTATTTTAGTTTTTATAATTGTGAAGATTATAAATATCTTGTAATTCTTAGATGTGCTATTTTATTTTATTACTAAGTTCCACTCAAAACAATTATACTAAGTTAGAATCACCAAATCAAAAACAGCAGACATTAGAGCAATGTTAGACTGCAAAGGGTTCCAAGGATAAGTGAACCATCACATTTGAATTTTCTTTAAGTCTAAAGCTGAATTAATAAAATTATAACATGAGCTACAAATAGTTTTTTTTTTAATTCTGAAAAACTAGGAAACTTCAGAGTAAAAATATATAAAGTTTTTTAATGTTGTAGTCTATTCCTTTATTCCTATAAGTATTATATCTACTGTTTTATATCTACTATTATATCTACTGTTTTCTGTTAAAGAAATGGATGAACATCTGGCTTTAAGTTTACTTTTTTCTAGCATGTGAATTATTAAAATATAATTCACATATAACATATGTAAGTTTAAATTGTACACTATAATGTGCATATATATTGGGAAACAATTACCACAGTAAGATTAGTTAACAATAAGATCACCTCTCTTGTTACAGTTTTTCACTTAGAGTCTGTTTTATCTGATATAAGTATAACTACTCCTGTTCCCTTTGGGTTTTCATTTGAATAAGTAACTTTTTCTATTTCTTCACTTTGAGCTTATGTGTTTCCTTAAAGCTGAAGTGAATCTATGGTAAGCCAAATATAATAAGGTCTTGGTTTCTTATCCATTTAGTTACTCTAAATGGCTATCTGACTATAGAATTTAGTCCATTTACATTTAATTATGATAGGTAAGTACTTACTAATGCCATCTAATTGTTTTCTTGCAGTTTTCTGGTTTCCTTGCTCCTTTCTTCTCTTGCTGTTCTTCAAAATGACAATTTTCCATAGTGGTATACCTGCTTATTGCAGGTTTTAGTGGATGCTGTTCATCTCTCACTTTATTTGGTTTACTTGTCCTTTATTTTAGGTTTTTCTCAAATATAACCTTTCATAGAGAGGCATCCCCTGACCACCCCATCCAAAGTAACTCCAAATACAGCCAGCTATTCTACCATAACTCTCTAGCCTTCTTTGTTGCTTCTTGTCTCTTACTATAATACTCCCAATGTCACATAGCATATAATAAACACACTGACTGAATGAATGAAATGACTCATTAACTAATATTTTTAATTACTCTGTGTGTGGTACAGTATAATTTGCTTAGTATATAGTGAGGAGTACAATAGTCACAGTCTCTTCCCTCATGTAGTTTATAATCAATGAAACAAACATTAATCAAAAAGTCACACAAATAAATATATAAACCCTATACTTTATTCCTGATGTTGCAGTTGGCATCTAGATGATGCTGCGGCATACCTGTGAATCATCCAGAATCTCACTTCAATGATTCAAATATTCTAAATAAGGGAATACTTGCAGAGGCATAGACAGTGCTATAGAAATAGATAAAGAATTTGAGGTACTCAGAGACCAAGAGGAGAAACCCACTGCTACCCTTAGGGTTAAAGGGTTAAGAGGAGGAAATAATATTTTTGGAACAAAATGAGTACTGAATTCTTGAAAGGGACCACACAACAGGTGCTGTAATTCATAATATTTGGCAGTCAATGCCAGAAACATAGCCAAATAAGGGTCGAGACAGAAGGATATCACCCAATGTCACTCTCATTATGTCTTCTGACTTGCTTATACATCATCCAATTGGCCAAATTCAGTTGGAATCTAGGTGGCAAGAGGGTATGGGTGATAAAGTCCCTGGATGTTAACCTTCTGGGGCATAAATTAAGACAGGGAAATACGGAGTTTGGATTTTGAGTGTGTGTGTTGAGGGATACTGGGTAGGAGGGTGTCAGGAACAGAGAATAGCCAAGAAGACTTGGAAGGGCTGTGTAATATAATAATAAAGATTGATTTGCTTCCCTTCCCATCCTATCACAAAGGAGCAATGTTAGCATCATGACAAATACCCAATAAAATGAAGAATTTGGTCACTTAGGCTTTATACAGTTTTAATCTTTAAAATTTTACATTTCTGTTCTCAATCTAAGCATTTGTTTGTGATCCTGAAACGTTCTGCTAGTAATGTTTTTTTCCTAACTGAAAGAAAAAGTTATTTTCTTTTAAAACTAGGAAGTTCTTGTCCCCAGATTTCACCTCAAGGTGAGACAATTTACTAATTATGATTCTGTGGAAAATAATAAATATCCTCAATAATTCTTATGCAGAGTGGTCTATTTCAAAAAAAGCTTTAAAAAGGTTATTTTAAAAAACCTGAATTATTAATTAAATAAGGATTACTACATTACATATATTTTTTGGCAAACATCTGTGTTCTTAGCAGTTTATTGTAAGAGGAGTTTTCATTCTCCTGCTAACCTCCTGTGCCAGTTGTGAAATTATTGTCTCTCAGCTCTAAACCTCCCCATCTATACTCTGCTCTGTGGTGCTAAAACTGGGACTCTCCAAAGAACATTTTTCTTCTTTCTTTAACTGTTAAGTTCTGTCCCTGAGATGAAGACGGGAAGCAGGAGGAGGAAGGGGACCTGTGGATGCTTACTGTTTCTATCAGCATTGTCCCAGCAGTGGCAGGTTGTGCCAGTAGCAGTTGGTTCCAGTTGCAGGTGGTTCCAGTTTCCAACTTTTTTCTCACAGCTGGAACCAGCTTCTCTATGACCCCTCTGTGGAACCACCAGCACCAGTTGAACCACTTACTCTGAGTCCCACCTCCCAGAGTGCCTCCTCCAAGCTTCTAGAGCTTACAGTCTCAACCTTACAACTTTGTTTCCAACTCTGAGGATGGTACTTGATTTCTGTGTTTACCATCTCTAAGCTACCTTAGTGTCTTCCTTTGGCTTTTTCAGCTCTCTTGCAACTGTTTAACCAATTCCAGGTATTAAATTCTTTGTTAAAACTACATAGTTTATATTTTTCTGACTGGGCCTAGACAGATACACTCCTTGTAACTGTGCCTTTATTTCATCCCCCAATCCAGTTTATTTTCTCAAGAGGTGAGTAGTCATCCCTATAGGCACAAACACATCTCTTCAGATAGCTTGAGATAGAATTTCAATGAATCTGGAAATATCAAATTATTTGATCAAAACTTATTCCGTCAAATTTATTTGTGCATCTTTAGTTGTCAGGTGTTGTACTTGGGATGGTAAGAATTATTTCTGGTTGTCATCATAAACCTACAGTCTGGTAGTAAAGACATATTTTATGTGGGGGAAAAAGTCTACCATAAAATGCAAGGCCATGTAGATCCATGACATGTGATAGTTAGAGAAAGAAGGGATTCAGTGAGGATTTAATAGTTAAAAATTACTTTATGCAGGAGTTAAAACTTGACCTCTCTCAAATGAAAGGAAGAAGGTAATCAAAGTATCAAAAAACCAGAAGACATTATGAACAGAAGAGTAATTTGAAACAATATGTGGATGCCTATTGTAGCTGATATTTGCAGGTTTTATTTCCATTTATTCATCTATTCCATTTATTCATCTATTCATTTATTCCACACTTATTTTGTATATGCCTTCTCTATTTAAGGCCCTCTGAAATCAATGGGACACCTGAGATATGCTGGTAGACTAAAACAGACACACCTCTGTCCCTGACAGATTCATATTTTATAGGAGAAATGGAGTTTGTCAAATAATCACACCACAAATATATAATAGTCACCATGATGTTTCATTATATATATATGTGTGTGTGTGTGTGTGTGTGTGTATATATATATATATACGCATACATACATACATATATATATATGTGTGTATATATATATATATATATATATATATATATATATATATATATATATAAAAGGTCCATGGGCTATGTAAAGATATAATAGAGGTAATAAAGTGGGGAAGGAGTAGTCTTCCAGGTCAAGTAACTGGCATGTGCTAAGATTTACAGGGAGAAGGAATAAGGTGGGCACAAATGCCTAGAAGGAGGTCTATGTGTCTGGATAGAGTAGGGGGTGAGGAATTATGGGTTCCATGGAACACCATCCATTGCCACTTTACCAGACTCACAGAACCATTGCAAATCAATAGATGCAGGAGACCAATTAGAAACAGGAAGGAAACTACCAGAGCCACCTCTATTTACATAAACTAGGAGCCCTTGGTCAGAGTCCGTCCAAGTAAGTAACATTCCAGGCCACAAGCCAAGAGAATAGAAGAGACGAGTCCTCACCCCAGTGTGCTATAGAGGAACCTTGTTCACTAATGATTCCATAGGAGACAGAGAAACAGAAGCGGTCTCTAATGAGGAAATGAAGAACAAGGTCTCTTCAGGAGGGCATTTTCATTTCGCATGCACACAGTAAAGCATGCTAGAATCTTCTGTAATGTATCTTGTTTGTCTCAAAGATGCATGAATTTATTAAGAGTGCAAATGACTTGGTTATAGAAAACAGTTTCAGCATTTGGCATAATGAATGTAAATATTGCATGTGATAGAAAAATAATCGAACACCTTCTTTATTTAAAACAGGTTTAATTAATGTCAAGAGCTGTAACAAGTGGTAATCTCCCCTACTTGTCTCCTTCTCACCCTGTGTGCAAATGTTCCCTGATGCCTTGTCCTGCAAGCTTTAGAGTCTAAATGCACAGGAGGGAGTTTCTGCTTCATTTCTAAAGCTCTCTCTTTTCTTTCCTTCAGAGATAGCTCTTTCTGTTAGAGAAACTATTCCCGAAGCCTCTCAAAAATTCTTTTCTCATAGACAAGCTCTGTGTCTTGCACTTCTTGCGATGACCTACACAGCCCCACTCCAGGTTTACAGGCCTAACCATCAGGAGCAGGAATGTAGGTCATCTTTATCGGCTACTGCCTAACAACTGGATTCCTTTCTTCTCTCATTCTGCCTTCAGTTTGACTCCACAGGGAAGCTAAACAAGACAAGATACTGGTTGGGGTGTCAAAAGCAAATGTCAAACAAACAAACAAACAAACAAACAACAACAAAAGAAAAATACAGAGAATTGTATTAGGCTTACAGATTAGCCAGGAGGGATTCTTCTGGTGAGCCACCTTCCTTAGGAGTGAAATGGCATGCCTCCTTAGCATTAGCAGTGTAACATTAGCAGAGGGCCAAAGTCACTGAAGAAGCCATCTCTTTGTATATTAAACATTTACATACTATTTTATAATTTCTAAAGCAAGATACATCAGTTTTGATTGTCTATATGATAATTTAAGACTTAGGTCATTAAAGACATCTAATAGGTTTTAAAGGTAGGTCTTTAAATAAAATTTCTTTAGTCTCTTGGCTGGTGGTTGAATACTGCCATAGAATAAATGTTCAATGTTATTTTCTAGTTTCTTGTAGTATCTAGGAAAATAGAGTGGTGACCAGGTAACAGGCATCAACAGGATAAAATGATTGACTGTCAAAGGGCCTGTTACTCACCGTAACTATTCCAAAAATTTAGAGTATCTTATCTGCCTAGGGTTTGCAAATTGAAGATACTCTATCTTGCTTAATAAGTTTTGTTTCAAATCACAATTTTTATAAAACAAATAAACCTGGGCGAACACTGACATCCCTGTAGCTCAGAGACTATTAGTTCTAAAGTCTTTAACCTTATGAGATGATTTCCAAGCAATCCAAACCTGAAGCGACGGGCTGTTTTCTTTGTCAAACAGTTTTAGTAATTCAAGGGTTAGCTGCTCTCTCAAAGATCTAATTTTTCTTCATATTTTAGCATAAAGAGAAACATTGTGGCCAAAAAGTACTTTCTTATAGTACAGTTTCATGATGGTATAAAAATACTTTGATTTGCTTAAAAGTCATTTAATAATTCTAAATCAAAACATATTAATAATTTATAGTTGTTTTTTTTACTTAAGAAATGAAGCTAATTCTGATTTATTTTAGATATTATCTGAGGACATTTAGACTTTAAATGTATATTCGTGGTTGTGAAATTTGCTTTCTATATTTATGGAGGACTTGAGTGTCTGATTTAAAACCAAAATATTGCAAAGAAATGAATCAAAGCTGAAGATGTTTTTTAATTACTCCTGTGAAAAGCTTCCTGGCTCTGTAGGAAAAAAAAAAAGTTTTTTTTCTATAATGTGAAAGCTTTCACAAATGAAACAGAATTCCAGACATATATGCCCTCACCAGAACTGTGAGGAATGACAATGAGGAAAGAAAATTGTTCTCATTATGAACATTCCAATTCCCCCACCACAGATCAGTCTTAAGAAACTGATGGTACATCCATGTTACCCTGAACAATCCCTATGCCATCAGATCTCGGAAGCTAAGCAGGGTCAGGCCTGGTTAATACTTGGAGTGAAGACCATCTAAGAAGACCAGGTGCTGTAGGCGTAAAAAGAAATTAAAAAAATAAATAAGGGATTATAAGCTGACAAGGTCCTTGCAATCTGTGAGGTCAACCAAGGGTTGCCTCGCCTAGAAAATAGAAAAAGAAAGAAAGAAAGAAACTGACAAAATTTGTTGTCCCTCATCTTATTCTGCCTTTTGCTGATTAATCTTTTTCCCTTGAGGTCCGTAAATTGCTTTCTGCTATTGAAAGGGTCCCGACTGGAGCAAAGGAAGATTCCTTTCACCAGGCATCTGGTTTTCCATGCCTGAAACCTCTCTCTCCCACATCAGCGCCCTCTGGGCTCTGTGCTCTATGACTGGAATGAAGAGTTAATACATATACATAACATGTCTCCTGTCCCAGTGTTCCAAAGTGTTCGGTCTCCCATTTACCAGTTAGAATTCAGTATCTCTCAAACAACATTGGGAAGTGACTCTAATGGTAATCATTCCAGGCCCTTTGGTGGATGGGTGGGACAGGTGGTACTGGTAGAACAGACACAGCTGCCTCGGTAGCTCCTGTAATGCTTTTCCTCCCTTTTATACATGACCCCCTCCACCACCACCACCAATAAACCTCTAGAGAATTTTTTTTCATAGATTTAAGACAACTACTTCTCTGATGAAAGGTCAAGAATCAGTTAATCAGCAAGTTAACAGCATCAGGGGCTTTCTTACAATATGCTAGGCACCTTGGGAATATAAACGGAACTGAAAGGTTACCAGGGCTAGAATTCTAAGATAAACCAATACACTCTCCTGTGGGTACTTGTAATAAAGGCTAAAAAAGTTAGAGAACAGTAGCAATCTATAGAGCTTATAGTGTTTGAGGACATTTAAGAAGACATGAAACTTGCTTAAAGCTTCAAAAAGGTAAAATTATTTGAATAGATACTTAGTAAATGACCCTACCAGGGTCCTCAGAGATTAAATGTGTGATGTTTAAAGATAGAATAGTAACCACACATGTCATAATAAAAAGTAGGATGGACCAATCACCCCGCAATTGTTGGGTGCTTCTTTTAGAAACACAGATGCACAGTAAGTAGCTCCAGCAGTCCTGGGAAAATGGTCTAAATAAAAATTTAATTTTTTTTAAAAGTTATGACATACCTAGAGAGTTGGTCACATAAGAGGAATTTCTGAGAGCTTCAGACACTAGTACCATGAACAGAACAGCTCTTCCAGGACTAGTCCTACTACCTATTACCCAATTCCAAAGCTACTTCTGCAAACTGGATAGTTTAAAACACAGAAATGTATTTTATCACAGTTTGGGAGGCTAGAAATCTGAAATCCATGTGTCAGTAGAGTTAGTTCCTTCTGAGAGCTATAAGGGAGACTCTCTCTGTTCCATGCTTCTCTCCTAGTTTCTGGAAGTTACTGACAACCCTTGGCATTCCTTGATTTGTAAATGCATCACTCCAGTCTCTGCCTCCATCATCTTATGGTTATTTTCTCCCTGTGTTTCTCTGTGTTTCATGTGACAATTCCTTCTCTGTGTCCCTCTCTCCTCTTTATAAGGACCAGTTATATTGAGTTAAGAGTCCATCCTACTGCAGTGTGACTTCATCTTAACTAGGGGCATCAGCAATGTCACTGTTTCCAAATTAGGTCACTCCCCAAAGTACTGAAGGTCAGTACTTCAACCTGCCTTTTGGGAGACACAAGTACACCCATAACCCACCTGCCTTATGGCCCCCCAAAATTCATTTCCTTCTCATAAGCAAAATACATTCACAGCATCCTAACATCCTTAAAAGTTTTAACCCATTCTATTATCAACTTACATGCAAAATATCATCTCAATATGACAAACTAAAAAAATACCAAATATCATCATCTAAAATACAATGTGAGATAAGTACCAGATAAATGTTCTCATTCCAAAATAGAAAAATTGAAAAGTAAAAAGGAGCCACTAGTCTAGAGCAAGTTTGCAACTGAACAGAACAAACTCCATTGTTTCAAGGTCCGAGAATGATTCTCTGTGGCTTTTGATATTCTGTTATCTAGGGCCACTGGGGTGACTCTACCTCATAGACCTTGGTGGCACCTCTGCCCTCCAGAAGTGAGGAGACAATGGCCTCTACCTCTGTGGCTTTCCCCTCAGAGCCATTTTTTCTTTGTCTCATCTCTATCCCTTTCAGTCCAGGCTAGCAGTGTTTGTGCTTTATACAGTTCTCAAAACCTTGTTAGTCTTCTGTGGATGTTGTTAGTCTTCTAAATGGATCCACATCATTAGATATAAGGGCTCTCCACAGATTCTTCCTGGATAATAACCTCTCTATCTCTGGCTTTTGCTGAGATAGTAGATTGGTTTCAGAAGTCACACACCTAATTTCTTGAGGGAAAGTTTGTCCAGCTACACCCTTAGCCCTGTACCAGAATAGTCCGTCTGGATAGGCTGACATTTTCTCAAACATAAAGTTATAATTTCTTTTTACTTAAGAGTTTACTATTCGATTTATTTATTTTCTTTCACATTTTATTATAAGGAGAGACCCAGCTGCATTCTACATCTTGCCTGGAAACCTCTGCAGCTAAATATTCATGTTCATTATTTAAAAATTATACTTTTCACCACTGAACAACAGAACATAATTCTGCCAAGTTCTCTGTCACTTTATAATAAGGATAATTTTTCCTTAATTTTCCAGTAACATGTTCCTCATTTCTATCTGTGACCTCACCAGAGCACCTTTTGTCTTCATATTTCTAACATTCTGTTCAGGAAATATATATATTCTCTAAGATGTTAGAAGCTTTCTCTGTAGTCAATTTCTCCTCAAGTAAATCTAGACTCTTTCTATCATGCACCTCAAAATTTGTCCAGCCTTTGCCCATTACCCAATTTCATAGCCACTTCCATAGTTTTAGGTATTTGTTAGAGCAACACCCCACTTGCTCAGACTAAAATCTGTATTTGTTTCCTAGGGCTCCCATAACAAAGTACCACAAGCTGAATATCTTAAAACAATGGAAATTTATTCCCTCACAGTTCTGGGATCTAGAAATATGAATTTGAGATGTCAGCAGAATTTATTTCTTCTGAGGGTTCTGAGGAAGAATCTATCCCATGCTTCTCTCTTAGTTGGTGGCAATAATTGACAATCTTTGTAGCTCTCCAGCTTACAGATTTCTCACTTTAATTTATGCCTCTGTCATCTCATGGTCATCTTCTCCCTGTGTTTCTCTGTATTTTCATGTGGCATTCTCCTATCTCTGTCTCTCTTTTCTCTTCTTATGACGCCAATCATATTGAATTAATGGTCTACCTACTGCAATATGACCTCATCTTAAATTACATCTGCAATGACTCTATATCCAAATAAGGCCACATTCTGAAATAATGTTAGAACTTCAACATGTCTTTTTGGAGGATTCAGTTAAATCTACAACAGGATATAATTTGAAAAATACTGATTACTCAGGCATGATGAATCTTCAATTAAGTGTAATAATGGGAAGACACCTTTCCAAGATCACCACTTAAAGGCAGCAACTGGAATGGAGAAATATTATTATTGCTGTATAGACATAAACTTTGGGGGTAGGTTTGTGGTATGGGTTGGTTCTTCATATTCCTATAGCCTCTGTCTTTGCCCTGAAAGGTTCACTTGTAACAAGGATGCTCACAGTAAGTCTGTGGTCATTTCCCTTAGCTTGTCATTGGTTTAATCATAATTAGCCCAATCTCCCCTATCCCCTACATTTGAAATGGCAAAGGATTGAAAAATCTTTAAAATAGTGGTTGTAGTACTCCTGCTTAGAATCCATCTCTCAATGATTAGTTATTCTAGTGTAGCAGACTATTGTATTAGTGGCCATTTTTTTCATGTCTTTCTGTATCTATATCCTTTAGTATATATTCTTTCTGTCTTCCTTCCTTCCTTCCTTCCTTCCTTCCTTCCTTCCTTCCTTCCTTCCTTCCTTCCATCCTTTCTTTTTTCTTTCTTTCTTTCTTTCAAGAAAGGATTTAAATTCTCCCCACCTCCATCTTCCTCCTCCCCTCTCCCTCCCTCCACCCTTTGGTAACCATTAATCTACTGTCCATGTCCATGAGTAGGATATATTCTGACTCTGAACTTGGCCGGGTTGCTTGCTTTGGCCAGAGGAACAGTAACAAGTTTGATTCAAGTAAAAGTTTAAAAAAGTCCTTACACATTTCTACTCTTTCTCCATTTTGCTACTTTGCTATTGCCTTGATAATATTCCAACATGCTCAGCTGGCTGTTGGAGAATGAGACACATTAAACAAAGCCTGTCGGTTGACTCAAGTGAGACTCTAGACAACTGAGGGTGCCAACTCACAGTTAACCAAAGACACATGAATAAGCCTCACTGAGCCCAGTTTAGCAGAATCAACTTACCCATAAATTTGAGAGAAATAATAAATGGTTGTTTATTTAATCTACTAAATCTGGGGGTGTTTGTTGTATAGTAGCATTGTGGCAACAGATAAACTCTTAACATCCATGACTTCTACTGTAGCCACAATATAGTCAGCATTCAGGCTTCAAACTCATGACACTTTGGTGTAACTGTTTATGATAAGAAGGGTACATTTTGGGAGAAGATAAACTCTGGTTTGCATTCCTTATGGACATCAGTCTTCTTCCTGTAATCCTTGTCCCATACTCAGCCCCTAGAAAATTAGTCTCAGTAAATAATTTTGGATTAATAAACAAGTGATTTTTCCATAATGCATCTCATAAGGAAATGAAAACTGCAAAAGAATGATCATGATGTCTTATACATCTTGTTTTCCAATTTTTGTAATTATAGTGATGATCATGTAGTAAGAATTCAATAATATTTGCTGATTTGTTAATTGATTGATGACAGTCATCCACTATCAGTAAGCTTTGAAGAATGAACCAGGAAACAATATTAAACTTGATTAAAAAATATTTTATTGGGTCCATAAGAAGACTTTTATGACTTATGACTTTCAAGGTTTCTAACCACTAGAAAAAGATATTGTATTGCTTCTCTAGAGAACAAATACCTCTTATGATTCTTCCATATGGGATGTATAATATAATCCACAGTCACAGAACAAGTTAATTGTTGTTTATCATCCTTTCTCTTTCTTTTTAATTCTATGCTCTCATGCCAACTTTCAGTTATTAAGACAAAAAAGGCATCCCAAATTATATGTTATTTTATTTATTAAAATATTTTCAGAAAATTGTTCCAGATATGACAGTAGTATTTTATAAAGTAATACCAAACACAAATATTGAAAAGAACTATTCATTTATAAAATGCTGAGGAACAGACTGTGAAATGTCATAGTGAGTAAGCTCAGTATGATGCTATATGGACTAAATAAGGTCAAGTGTCAGAAGATGAAGCTAGAATATATAGACTTGTTTCCTTACCTGCAAAATCTTATATGTCCAGCTAAGAAGTCATGTATTGGTAAGGCACTGCAGGATTTTTATTTAATTAGGACATAAAATGTTTACTCCAGGGAATAATGTAAAGAATGGGTTAGAGTAAATTTGCACTAGAGAGGAAATGGCACTACATATTTATATATGAAAATGCTAAGCTGCCACCATCTGAGGGCTATGCTCCAGGTCTTAAAAGAGATAGCATGCCCTGTTGGTAAGATAGTCTGTGAGATTGTCAGCTGTAATATTTTACAGTTAATGTTTCTGATTAGTTTTGGTTTATAGTTAAATTACTGTGCTGGTAAATAAGCCTATGGTCTTTCCTTTTCATTCTCAGTATGGAACTATCTTAATTAAGTCGAGAAAGGGAAAAAGGTGTAGAAACCTGCTGATATTAATGAGGTGTGGGAAAGTTCTTAGCAACATTACAAAACCAATTATGAAAACTCTATAAGCTTGGGAAACTGTGACATTTTATAACACTTGAAAACAGAAGCTTTCTAGGTATCTGTTTCATTAGATAGCCAGTTATGAGAATTTTATACTCAATGAAAAGGGGAGAAAGCAATTAACTATTTCATGTTGAAGAAAAAGAAAGCAAGAGTTGATAACAAACAAGCACAATAAGTCAACTAGTCAACATCAAACATTGAGCACCAACTGTGAAATTCATCATTAAATGTGTTGAGGGTTCCTGTGGTTTCGTCAGCTCCTGTGGGAGCTTAGCTATTAGCAATATACACAGAGCTCGCCCCTCCTGTTATAAAGATGAGTGGCATTCTTACCTGGACAGGCTGGGGAATGTCAATAAAAAGTACTTTTTGAAGAGACATTTTCTAATGTAGATTATACAGTTTTTCAAACAAAATAATTTTCATCTGCCTAAAAGTTTTAGGTCTTTACAAGTATTTACTCCAAGCAATATTTCTCTAACTACTGCTGTATGTGAAACGTTTATTTTATAAAACTGTCATTAACCCCACCAGGCTGTCAAGAAAAACTATTAATAGATAAGAAAGAAAAAAAAGAATATTTTATGTCAGAAAATAAAAAAAATAATAAAATTGGCACCAAAATGCAATGAAAAAGAATGTGAAATAATGGGAAAGGACTACATATAATGTAAGAGTGAAGTCAATAAGGGTAGAACAAGAGCCCACTGCTGGATTTTCCAATAACTTAGAGTTAAAATTAAGAATAAACATTAAAAGTTGCTTGCAACTAAATTGCATCTGGGCATCATAAGATACAGTTATCTTTTCCCAAATAATCCCTTGACTTCTCTGTGTAAAGTCCATTTTGTCAGATACCAGTAAACAAAGACACTGAAGGTAACTGTGAGAAAGAAGAAAAAGTTTTCTATACCATGATAAAAGGTCAGACATAAACAAATTTTTTAAAACGTTTAATGTCTTAATTATACTAAAGAGAAAAACAGCTGATAGGGAAAATCACACTGTTGCATTGTTTTAGCCATTCCATAACTCAATACACTAAATGTCTAGAAAGACAGTTTGAATTTTGTATATTTTATAACTGAAGTCAGTGAGCTCTAATTTTTAGTTTTTGCCTTTATCATGAGTTAACAATCATATTTTAGAATGTTTATTCATCAATTAGGAAATGCTCATTGAACACATATGGTACGAAATTTCGTGTGGTGAACATATAAAAAAGAAATAGCAATACAATTTCTATTCTCAGAAACTTTTCAATTTGGGGTACAGGTGCATGAAAGAATGCGAGGCAGTGTGTACAATAATCTAATGTAAACATAAATGCCCAAAGTGTCTGTCCCTTAAATTTAGATTTTAACTTAGAGTATTTGAAGGCTGGAGTATCTTATATAATCTTATGTAATCTTATACAATTTGCTTCTGTATATGTTAAGCATCAATTTTCTCATCTGTAAAGTGAAGCTATATGTTTAATATTATATGTTTCTCAGCCCATTTTGTGGAAAGCACAGTGGAGGAAAAGGACATTTAGTATAGTATATGATAAATACATGGAGAATATATAATTTTGCAGAGTATTTGTGCTGTCTTTTATAAATCCGTATTCTTGGATTTCTCATAGCATTCCACATATTTAATTAAAAATCAACATATTTCAAATGATTCATACAAAATATACACTTTTAGTATTATTTATTTTATCTAACAATTAAATGTATCTGGGAGTAGCATATAATCAATATAATAATTTTTTAATGGACTATAGCAAACTATAACATTTTAACTAAGCTTATACACACTTAGTGAAGTGTTGTGCCTGCTTTTGATGATTTACCTTTTAGAAAGTTATATTTTAGTGATAAAGCATTGGCTTTTATAAAGGTCACATTAAGTAAAAGTTATGTGATATCTGCTTCTGTAACAAACAAAGCCTCCTCTTACCTAATTTTCTCCATCACCTAACATTCTATTTGTCTGCTTCACCCTCCTACAAAACTCCTCAAAGGATTATAACTTTGCTCTTTACTTCATTTCTTCTCATGTCTTTCAAAACCATATTCAATCATGCTTCTCTTCTCCCTTTTCAAACAGTGCCTCTGTCAAAGTAACCAATGACTTTAGTAGATTTTAATAATATTGTCCACTCTCTCTTCACTGATATACTTTCTTCCCTTGGCCTTACACTACAGTTCTTTGTCTTACTTTACAAGTCATTCATTCTCAGTCTCTTATGCAGATGCATACTCATCTCCCTAGCATCCTAATTTTGGAGTGACCTACAGCCCAGTCTTTTATCTTCTACTCTTTAATAACATACACTCTCTTGGTAATTTCATCTAGTCTTTTTATTTAATACTCTTTATATGCAAATTACTCTTATTTTTTATCTCCTGCCAAGACTTTTGTCCTGAACTCTAAACTTGTATATCCAACTGCCAACTCAACATCTCTAATGGAATGTGGCATAGCCATGTTCAGAAGTAAACTGCTGGTTCTAGCTCCCTTCCCCAGAGTATTCCATTCATAATATGACCTGTTTTACTTGATGTCAACTGTATTCTTCCAGTTTGCCAAGCTGAAATTCTTATAGTCATCTTCATTTCTTCATAGATTTACTATCCAATCCGTCATAAAATCCTAAAACATGTGTGGAACAAACTACCTCTTATCACCATCTCAATTGCTGCTCTCACCATTATCATTTAGCTGCATGACCCCCAACCCCAATAACCTTCAAAGTAGTCTCATTGCTTTCAACATTGGCTCTTCTACAGTTTATTTTTAAAAGCAGCCAGGGTTATCCTTTTAAACAAAAGATAGATTTTGTCACTTTTCTGCTCCTCCAACACCCTCCCACCTCATTCAGAGTAAAAGCAAAGGTCCTCACACTGGCCTCAAAAAACCTATCACATCTGACTGCTTTCTTTCTGATTGTATTTCTATTACTCTATTTATTCTATGATGAAGACTTGAGGCACTGGTCATCTTAGGGCCATTAACTCTAGTTATTCTTTCTGGTTGAAACACTTTCAGATATCCTAACTACCAGCACCTTCACATTCTTCAAGTCTGTTCAAGTACCACCTCCTCAAAGAAGCATTCTCAACCATCTTATTTAAAATAGCAAATTGCACTCCCAGTCTCCCTTACCCCATTTAATTTTTGTACCACTCACTGCTCTAACAAACTATAACATTATTTATTTTATTTACTTGTTATTGTCTCAATTTTCCAGCTAGAAATAAAGCTCTATGCAGCAGGGGATTCTCGTCAGCTTTGTGCACTCATGGGCAGTGAATGAAGAACATAGCAGGTACCAAATGCCATAGTTACCTTTTTATTGCATGCATGCATGAATGAAACAGAATTGAAAGAGAATGAGTCTGCATGTCACCTGAGACCTTGAATCACAGGCATATATGGCATTATGATAGGGTTTCACATGCCCAGAGTTATATGATCTGAAAAAATCCAATTTAGTATAAACTTTTATTTTTTTATTATAATTAAATATGTAATAATTATTTGTTGACTGTATCTGGAAGTAATTTTTTTTCTTTTTTAATGATAACATTCTCCTTTTTCCTGGGATCATCCTAATCTAGTAACTATACTTAGTACTTCTTTCTTGTCCTGTGTTTCAAACAACATTGTACTTTAACTGTCTCTGAATTCTTTTTCTATTTTTCTAATACTCATTTTTCCTTTATTCCCCCTTTGCTAAAATATCTGTTTTCTAAATTTTGCTAAATGACTTTAAACTGTAACCAGTTAAATATTTACAAGTTCTGTATTTTTTTATGCACTAACTACATCAGTCTTATGTTGCTGTTATTATTCTTGTGTAAATTTGAGATATGAAGCAGTAGACAATGCCTTCAACAAGCATTTTGGTCTATTCTATTTTTCTTGCTCTATTTTTTTTTCACCTTGCCTCAATAACACATTGTCTCAACTTCTATCACTTTATAACACAGAAAGGTCTTATACACAGAAAGATTATTACTTCCCTGTTCTTTAAGAGTGTCTCCTAATGTTGGCCTTTCTTATTTTCATTTTAGTTTAGAATCAGCTTGTCAGTTTACACATACATGAGTATACATGCATGTGTGCACATATATAATGCACACTTATAATGCACACACATTCATATATGTGTATGTATACATATGCATATCTATTTGTACATACATATTTATATATATCTTGAATTTTCTAATACTTTAGCATCTGCAATGATGAGAGAGATTGGTCAGTAATTATTTTTTCTTGAAAGGTCCTAGAGGATTTGAGTTTAAGATTATGCTTGTTAAATTTAAGATGAGTTGGATTATGTACCCTCCTTTTCTATTTCAAGTTCAGCCTTACTTCTAGTGTGTTACATAGTAGGTTTGCCCTACTGGATGGGTCTCACAGTCTGTCATAAGTTCAGCTTCTTTGGCAATCAACAAAAGTACCCAGGGGAACAGTATCTTTAAATCCTAAATTTGCTTCTCCCCATTTCTATTTTCTTCTTGAATTTGGCTCAATAAGTTTTCAATTTCTTGTTAGCTCATGATGTTTGTTAAATTTTATTTAGTTTTGCTAGTTGTCCTCAGCAGGAGAGTAGGTCTGAAATATCTACTCACCATTACCAGAAGTGCAAGACCCTCCAAGGGCTCTCTCTTGACCCTCCTAAGGGAGTAGGGTAGCCTCACTCCAAGTGTAAAGATAAGTCAGAGGTTTACTCATACTCTTGTTTTTGTGAACTATGCCTAAGGTAAATGGGTATTTTTTTGAGCTCCATGACTCTTCTTGCCCTCTCGAGCCCTCATAATAGGAGAAGGACTAGAAGTTTCCATTTATAATGCTTAGAATTGATCCCTACTGGGAGAGGGTGAGATTACCCCTATTGTTCAGGCCTTCTTATTGACCCCAAATGTTTCTAAAATGTCTTTATTTTTCTCTTTCTGTATTCACACTTTATACAATCAAAGAAGATGGTTACTGGCCACTCTAGGAATTACATCATTCTGCCTTAGCAACTCTAATTAATGGGAGGGATTTTTCTCTCTACCAGTATTTGTTTAGCAATATCAAAATAGGACATGACTAACCAAATCTAGCTATGTCTAAAAGGATGAAGAGAGGGAAAACTAGGATACTCTAATAATAACCCATAAAAACAATAGGAAATGGAAGAAATGTGGTTTCTCAAATGAAGTTATGGATAATCAAAAGTGCCATCTGCCCACTATAGTTCTCTATGTACACAGCATTACAATGTTTAGCCCTAGGTAGGCAAAACTAAATAAAAACTAATCAGCATCCTTCTTCATCACTAGCTTTAAGGGGTTGAGCAGACATGTACAAAGTAATTACATTAGTGATGGTGCTCTAACAAAGGTAATAAAAGCATGCTATTTCCTTTTGGATAGTAGTGCTCAATTCTACTTGTGGAGGCCAAAAGTTTCTTTGGAGAAAGTATAAAAAACTGAAATCTCTTTAGGAGTAAGTAAGCTTTGCCAAGATAGGCAAAGAAATAGCATTATTAAAGTGAAAGATCATCTGCTAGTAAGGGAATAAGGGATTAAATGGGGCACTAAAGTTTTGAATTTTCAGTGAGGAATGTTGGAAGGAAACCAATGAAAATATTACTAAGCAGTATTCAGGACCCAGTTGAGGTTGGAAACTATAAATTAAGCATGATACCAACCTTAATCGTTATATGATTTGTTTTTCCTTACTGATGTTTTGGCAACCTCTGTTTAGGATTAATAAAGACAGGTGGATATGTAATATAGAATAAATGCCATAATTCTGTGACAAAAATTAAGGGAAACTTCTGGACTGAAGGAAGAAAACATGTGCTTTTTATTTGGGGGATGGAAGAAAGCAAGAAAAATTATTTTTAAAATAAAGTATGCATGTTGCCTGAAAAAGCCATCCCTCAGGCATATTGGGAAAACCTTGGGGAAACAGATATTTGTGTGTAAGGTCAAAGTGGTGCTGAGTCTGAACCATCAGTGTGTAAAGTTTAAGAGCCCGCATGCTGAGGACCATGGACCAAAGCCAAAGATTATATTATTCTCTACCTTTTACTCAGACAAATCTATGATGGCCTTGTTCTCATTGCTAGAAATTTTTGTACTAGTCAACTGTCTGTAAAAAGATGATATTTATGCCAGGCTATCTGATCACTTACTACCTTCTGCAAAAATCATCAGTTTTTCTTCCATCACAACTCACAATTAAAAAATGCAAATACATTCCATTAAATATTTAAATTAGATTATTCTTTCTAACCCATTCCAGCCATTCAGAAACCATCAACCCCACCTTCCCCAGAATATTCTTCTCTGTGATAACTCTACTTCTCTCAAGAATATGCATCTCATCCAAGTGGTCAGTTCTGGTCATTATGTGTACAAAATGAGAAAGCTGAGACACATGTTTTTGTTGCTCTTTAGAAATTTGCTTCCAGTATTGACAAAGTAGGGAAGAAATACAGGTAGTTCAGTCACATTGCTATTATCCTTAACAGAGTAGTAAATTCCACTGAAACTTTTAGCTTTGGAATGGTTTCTTCTCTTTTTTATTTAATAAAGATTTTTAAAGATAAGTTTTAGATTCATAGCAAAATTGAGCAGAAAGTACAGATGAGTACCATATACCGGTACATGGGAATGTACACACAACTCCCCTACTATCAACATCCCTCTCCAGTGAGATGCCTTTGTTATAAATGATCAAACTACATTGACACATCATTATCACACAAAGTCTATAGTTTATATTAGGGTTTACTCTTGGAGGTATACATTCTACGAGTTTGGACAAATCTATAATGATATTTGTCCATCATGGTAATATCATACAGAATAAAATGCTCTAAAAATGCTCTGCTCTCTACCTGTTCATCCCTCTCTCCCCGCTAACTCCTAATAACCACTGATCTTTTTTCTGTCTCTAGATTTTGCCTCTTCATATAGTGTACAGCCTTTTCAGATTGGCTTTTAAATTTTTGTTTCTTTCATGACTTTTTATGTCTTGATAACTCATTTCTTTCTGTGCTAATATTCCATTGTCTGGATGTTCCACAGTTTATATAATTGTTGACATTCTTAAGGACATATTGGTTGCTTCCAAGTTTTGGCAATTAGAAATAAATCTGCTATAAACATATTTGTGAATGTTTTTATGTGGACACAAGTTTTCAAAACTTTTGAATAAGTATTAAGAACCAATCATGGTAAAAAATATGTTTAGTTTTATAAGAAACTCAAAATGTCTTCCAAAGTGGCTGTATCATTTTGCATTCTCATCAGTGAATGTTCTTGATCCATATTCTCACCAGCATTTGGTACTGACAGTGTTTTTTATTTTAATTTTTCCAATAAGTGTGTAGTGGTATCTCATCATTGCTTTAAGTTGCAACTCTTGAATGATGTATGCTTGTGAATATCTTTTCATAAACTTACTTAACATCTGTATATCTTCTTTGGAGAGTTGTCCAGACATTTCTCCTATTTTTAAGTCAGGTTGTTCATTTTCTTATTGTTGAGTTTTAAGAGTTCTTTGTGTATTTTGGATAACAGTCCTAATCAGATGTCTTTTGAAAATATTTTCTCCCAGTTGTGGCTTATCTTATTCTTTTTACAGAGACCTTCACAGAGCAGAAATTTTTAATTTTAATAAAGTCCAGCTTATCAATTTTTTCATCAATCATGATTTGGTGGTTCTCATTTCTTTGTTACCTTTAGGGAAACACATGATCTACAGAGTGAGACACTTATTATACTCTTATCCTCTCGTCTTTATTCTCATTTTGTACTCTGTGTTATGGGAGAAATTGTGTGACTTGTCTTTACCTTTCATTAACTAATTTTCTTCTTGCTCAAATATTCTATTCTTCTGCCTCTTTTATTACTTTTAATTCAGCACATGAAATTTTTATCTCTCTGCATTCTTTACTCACTCCAGTTATTCCCTTTTTGTTCAGGAGTTTCATGGAAAATAATTTTTAAATGCTTTTGAAAATAGGTTTACAACATTTGTGAATATTTTTTAAATTATATATTCAGAGGGAATGCATCTCTTGAATCTCTGGGAAAGACCCCTTCCACCAAAATGAAGAATCTTTTTATACTCACTATACTTTTTGTTTGTTTCTTCAACTAGAAGTCTCCATGCTCTTCCATGGTTGGCTTATTGCCTAGCAAGAACTGAATTATCATCAAGATGAGTATTGTTCAAACCCCAATTATTTCCTAAAGGAAACATCAAATCTGATTTTAAGGGAAAAAAAAGAAAGCAAGTCTGGAAGTATATGACCCTTACTAATTTGAATGAGTGAATAGAAAAATTAAGTTCTAATCATTGACAGAACCATGATCATGAATCACATCTCTGCATCAATTTAGATAATACCCTTAGGGAGAGGGCCTTGGCTATGCCTCGTTTGCTTATTTTTGAAGTAGTTTAGTCTCAATGCACCTTCCACGATGTCCTTGTCCACAGAGGTATGGGGAAGTGAAATTGAAGTTCTTGACTAATTCCACACCTCCTTGTGGGCTTCTATCCCTTGGAAAAACATGATTTTTACCTCTCAGACAAAAGGGTTGTCTGTGGGATTCTGCCAAGGCATCTATCTCCTTCTTTTCAAGGTGAGAGTTAAGGGGGGATGGGGTAACATTCTGTTTCCCTCAGGAAGATTAATTATATAATAGTCTTCAATTATGATTTTCCACATAGCCTCATCAAAATACATTTATCAAAAACATTTTAGATTTCTGGTAGGCATATAATATTCACTTTCTTTTTAATTACTAATCTATACTTTGCCTATAGATAAATTATTTTCTGTTTTGTAGTACATTCCAACATTCACACCACCATCTTGCCAGCAAAGCTAGATTTAATGTTTTTTTATTTGTGTAAAATGAAGTTGTAAGCTTCTTTTATGGAAAAGAAAGTGTGTTATATTTTTGTACTTGAAATAAGAATATTGTAGAAAGATATTGTGAATAATAAGTCCTAAGCAAGAAGCAGATTTATGGAAATAACAATATACTGAAAACCAGCAGAGAGACAAAAAGGAGAGACAAAGAAGAAAGGTAATTGATTAATTATATGTATGAGACTTCAGTAAGAATAAAGTCAAAGCCATGGGCCACTTGCTGATTTTGGTATAATTTACCATACTGGCAGCAGTTTCCACTGGAAGCCAAAAAAGTGTGTTTCCAAGTACCAACAAGGAAAGGCTTTACTCTTTCAGAACTAATAGTGACTTCCATTAAAACTGGGAATGAAAGCAAGATAAATTAGTATAAAAAAATACAACCACAAGACAGTAATATAAAAAGTATTCTAGTATAAAATATAGTTATGCTGTTAGTCTGTATTTATAGTTTACTGTAATTGATTCAAATGGGTTCATTCTAATTCCTTCTCATCACGCTTTCAAATCAAGTTGCAGACTTAGTGAGTTCAAGACACAGAGATGTTGTGAAAGAAGAATGAAGAAAAGCTGGGATACACATTTTTTTTAAACAAAAGAACATTTTTATTTAATACCTTTGAATGAGATAAGAATGAATCCCAAATAAGATGTCACCCTAATGTACATTGTGTTGATTACCCTTAGAAACCCCTGTTAACCTTGTGTTTTAATCATTTCCCATAGACTTTATTTTATTAATTTTTTTATCAGATTTATGGCTCTTTCTGAATCATTTCCAAATATCTCAAGCTCTTAAACTGTGTTGCCAAAACATTCCATATCTCCTTGTCTGTCCTTTGCTGCATGAATGGAAAAAGCACTTCTCAAATGTTAATGAAGTGATAACCAAAAGGAGGGTGGAGTCATAAATTTAAAAATAAGAAATGAATTTCTTCAACAAAAGGAAAGAGGTCTTTTACATAAGAGGACAAGAGAAACAATGTTCAATGACCAATGGCCCTGCCAGTGACAGATTAAAAGTGAAAAATTGAGAGTTACTTTTCATAAAGATTTGGAGAAGTACACTCCTCTGGAGTAAAATCAGAAAAAGAAGCAGTGAATTAAAAAAAAAAAATTAAGCAAAAAAATATAACAAAAAGAAACTAGAATTAAATAAAAGCTAATATAGCATTTGCTTGTGTCTACTATTCAGACAAATATAAAAGAATATTTGAAAAATACCCTGTTTAAGTTTGATAGCTAATATGTGATTTGAGAAAAGATTTAGTCTCTTAACTCAAATGTTAAGAATAAAAACCGTTTCAAGATTGTTAATAGCTTAATTATTCATGCACTATTGAATTTTACTGAAAAAATAAGCTAAGGACTATGTTTTTATTATATATATGCATTTTCTCTAAATTGGACATGCTTCTTTGACTATAAATTTGGGTTTTATAATTCTGAATACTGGATTAACTTATATAAGGTTCTAAAGTATATAAAGTCATATAATTACTTTTAGTATTAACATTCTGTGCAATGCAAAAACTCTTTTCATTCTAAAGAAATTCACTAGAGAAAGGTAGTTTCAAATGATTTCCTCTTGATGTAAAGAGTTCTTCGAATATATTGAAACCATTCTAAAGAAATAAGGTTGCTACAGTTAGTTCCAGATAGAAAAGATATTACTTTTAAGAAAAAAATTTTAAAACTGAACTTTCAAAATAATAGTTATTTTATTACAGTTTGCTTCAGTAAAGCTAGTGTAACATTATTTTACTATTTATAATGTGAGATTTTATTCCCTGGTAGTAAAAAAATATCCTAAGGTTTACAAACTCAAAGTTTTCCTCAGACAAAAGAAAATTAAATTTGAATTTTTATCGTATTACTCTAATAATGCTTTTTTTTTTAGATCTGACTATAAATCAAAACATTACAAAACACATGGATTAAATTCATTTTAATATTTGTTGAGTGTTCCCTGAGTATTCTCTATTGAACTGGGGGCTACTAAGTGGACTGTGACAAAAAATATAGAAATGCTTTCTAACTTAGAGAACACCTAGAACAGGGGTTCCCAACCCCGGGGCCATGAAGTGATACCAGTATGTGGCCTGTTAGGAATTGGGCTGCACAGCAGGAGATGAGCAGCAGGAGAGCGATCAAAGCTCCATCTCTATTTGTAGACATTCCCCAGTGCTTCCATCACTGCCTCAGCTCCACTTCAGACCATCAGGCATTAGATTCTCGTAGGAGAACTGGTCCCTGGTGCAAAAAAGTTGAAGACTGCTGACCTAGAATATAAAACAGGCCCAGCAGAAAACTAACCAATTCAAGATACAAGTCATTTAAAATAAATGAACGGGTATGCAATGCAAAGTAACCAATTCATAAAGTACCTTTATGTTTGAGCTTTAATTATAAAACATTATGGGTTATTTTAAGCATGTCTTTATAAAAGGTGTTTGCAAATAGAAATTCTATACAAACTTGATGCCCTGAGCAAAAAAAAAATCAGCTCAGCTTTTAATAGTTCAATATCAGGAACATTAAATGCAGTTTTATGTAGCAAAACTTTGATCATCTTTTAACATTTAAACGTCTTAAATTAGTTTGTGTTTTACAATCAATAGCGTCTTTCAATCATTGTTGGGATATTTTGAGCCTATTTTAAGTTAAAATTTGTTCATGAATTTGTGGACCACATTGATGTAAATTCAAAACCTAAATCTGATGGTTCAAATTCTCAGAGAAGACATACATTTTTTCCTCACACTACCAAGTGCTATGATTGAGATATGCAAGTTTCCTTGCTCTCTTTTACCATATGGTGGTTTCATTTATTTTTATTCTTACACTAATTGGATAGCCCTCTTGTATCACATCTTGGGCATTTATGCTTTCATAATGCTACCCAAAATAATGATGCATCTGACAGTGGAAGATTTCTTACATTCAATATAAAACAGAAATTTGTCTTAGAAAATATTTCTAGAAGATATCAATCGTGACCAAGTTTTGGACAGAGAAAAGAACCATCATATGCCTCATGAAGCAATGATTTCTAAGGGATAAAAAAAAAATAGCTACAAATAAAAAGGGTTTATAAACTCATTTGTTTTACAGACAATAACAGTTTAAAAATCTATTATATGCTTGGTTAAATAAGATTTCATATCTCCAACTGAAAAAGTAAAACTTATTAATAAACTGAGATAAATTAACTCTATTTGTTGAAAAATTTATATATTCACAAATATGCAATGTATATTGAAATATTCAGTAACTTTATTTTAACATAATTTCATGCTTCGAATAGATTACTAATGAAAACAAAGGTTTTTCTTTTTCTTTTTATTGCTACTATGCCTAGATTTAGAATATTGCTTGGCACATATAGGCATTCAAGAATGAATGAATGAATTGCTAATGGGTCAACTCACATCCAATGATGCATAGCTATTTTGTATATGCATCATATAGTCCCTCTTGAATTATCAAAGGCTCGAAGCTTGTCTCTATGTTTGTTTCATTCTTGTGTCAATTTATGAGACTTCAATGCAGTGAGCAGAACCCTCAACCTAGCTGACATTAATCACTCCATATCTATTCTGCTGACATTCACTATCGTTAAATAGCCTCCAGTCTTATCTCGGATAATTGATCATCTTAGTCACCAGTAAACAATACTGACCAATTTGCCATGCTCCAGTATACTGTGTATACTTTTGATTGAGGCTTTTAAGGACAATTTGATAGATTCTTACTAAATAACATGAAAATCTTTTTTGCACATTCAACAGTTTCTTCATCTATAAAACGGTAGTCAAGGAATGCTACTGAAGAAGTGCACAGGTGCATTAATGATCAAAGAGACAAGTAAAGCTTGATAGAAAAAAATATCAGATCTTTATGTGTACAATTTTGAAAAGTTGATGTCATAGCAAACTCTGGGATATTCAGCAATTAGTGTAGATCACTTCACTATAGCAGCATAATCATGATGGTTTCAGAGAAACTATAAACTGATAATTACCTCTGACACCAGACTATAAGCCAAGCTACGTGAACTTTCTCTTTATGTTCTCTTTAGTGAAGGTGAATGAAAAAGGTAACTTAATGGTACTTTGCAGCACTAATTATTTGGGAATAATCAAAAGGATTCATGATCTGAAAAAAGTTGTTTTAGTACAGCCTATTAAACACTATAAAGAGCTATTATTCCATCCTACTACATTTCTGCCACTCAGGTGTTCATTTGCCAGATGCTTTCTAATTGAGAGTATATAAAATGAGGTTAACATGAATTGCACAATCAAATAAGTTTATCCAGTTCAATTTTAGTGCCAATAATAAATATTATCTTTTATTATAATTTTAACTGAGACAGTTATTTTCTTAATGTTCATATTGACACTATTCTAAGCCACTGGAGGTGGGGACCTTCTTTAAGCCTAATTTATTGTGTGAATCATATTGATGAATGACCTCTCTAGACTTTAGACTTTAGACTAACTGAAATAACAGCATGTTATTATTATGTTATGAAAGTGATATAAATCACTTTCCTGGTGAAAATTCTTATTTAATATATTCCATAATCACTCAGCTGAAATGCTGTATTGATGGATCAAAACAGTAGTCTATTAAATGTCTGTAAATCAGAGAGAGGGGGTGGGGAAGGAAAGAAGAGAAGAGGAACAGAAAAGAAAAAGAAGGAAGGGAAGGGAAGGGAAGGGAAGGGAAGGGAAGGGAAGGGAAGGGAAGGGAAGGGAAAGGAAAGGAAGCAATGAGTTTTTTCAATTTCCAGTGAAGCCAAGAATATTGTCAGTCACAACAGCAACAAAATAAACATCTGCAACATTTTCTGTTATCACTTTAGACTGAAAAACTTTCAAAACTAGAAAGTCAACACCATTATTGTATGCAGACTAATATTAACTTTGCTAAGAGTTCATTGATAACTTTAAGCTAAAAATGATAAATATCAAAGTGATGAAACTTGTGTCCTGTCACGGATATTTCCAGGACTTTTTTCAAATCTGCAAAACACAAAACTGAGTGATAGTGCTAGAAATGTAGATAGCCAAGGAATTAGATATAAAACATTTGGAAAGATTATTAAAAAGAGTTAGGTATCTCAACAGGTATTAAATAAAAATGAATCTGGTCTATTTGGTAAAAAAGTCAGGTAGAATTTATGTCAAAAACAAGAAATGACTTCATTTTAACACTTTCCCAGACTCACTCACAAACTTCAACCCTTTTAGTGTCCTTGGGCTTATCGAACAAATGAACTCAGAACAGCCTTCCAGTAGTAGAGGAGTTTATGTTTAATATTTTGTCATCTGCAAAGTTAAATTCTAAGACATTTTAAAAAATATTACTTAGAAGCAACAGGCCATTTGTCCTAGCAAATATAAACTGATGATTCTTTCATACTGAAGATTAATTTTTAATTCCAAGTTTCTTATCTTCTGAATAATATAGAAAATTGGTTATTCTTATTTGAAAAGTTGGGAGAAAAAATATGCTCTCTAACTTTTTAAAATTGGACCTCAAATTCAATAATGGGATTATAGATTTATCTTCATCATTTGTACATAACACACTCGTCATTGGCCCACAGTTTATCTAACTGGTTATTTGTAATAATGAAATAAGTATCTGTGAGCACATCATCCCAAACAAAAGAAAGGGCCTTGACCTTTAGCCTACATTTTACCATAGGATTTTTAACCTTATTTCATCCTCTTGCTTCTCCCCAGAAGGTAAACATTATCCTGAATTTCATGGTCCTTTTCCATTGATTTCCATTTTACATAGTGTTAATGCACCTAGATGTGGTCCTGAAAAGCATGTTGTTAAACATTAGGGTTTTTTTTTTTTTCTTTTAACTTTATAGAAAGTGTATTAAGCTGAGAGTTATCATCTGGAACATATCCTCTTTAGTTGAGATTCATTCATAATTTGAGTGCTGAAATTATTTCAGTTTGTGAATATAATACTATTTGTTTATTCACTTTTCTTTAATGAGGTTTTGAATTGTTTCCAGATTTTTGTCATTGTAAACAACACTGCTATGAATATTTCTGTACATCTCTGTTGTATACGTGTAAAAGTTGCTTTTGGTTGCATAAATTACTGGGGCATAGGGTATGTAAATGTAAACCCATACTCTCTCCAAAACTATATATCATACATTTATATTTCAACCATGAAAGAGTATTTAACTGTTGTCTTGATATCTGTTTTATTAATCACATACAATTACTGGCCATATGTTTTTCTCTTCAAGGAAGTTCACTTTTCTACTTGTTTATGCTTTTCTTAATAGTTTATGAAGTTCTTCACATGTCACTGATATTAATTCTTTACTGGTTTTCTGTATCATGAATACCTTCTATTGAATTGTAATTGTTTTTGTTTCATAAAAGTGTTATTTAATAAATAAATGTTCTTAATTTTAATATTAACAAATATATCTTTTCTTGTTTAAGACAATGCCTTTTAAATCATACTTAGGAAATATTTCTCTATCATAGATGTAAAAGGTACACAGGAAATTTTCTTCCTGAGTTTAAAAAATATTATTGAGTTTCTCCAATTCCCTTCCTCCTCCTTCTTCCTTCAGTTCATTTATTCTAATCTCATGTGTGAGAATGAAATCCAGTTTTAACTTTACCCACATGGACAGCTATTTTATCCAGTTTTATTTATTGAAGAGTTCCTCTTTTTCCTACCTCTGACTATATCAAAGTTCTATAAATGAATGACTCTTATTTATATGCTCTCTATTCTATTCTATAGAAAATGGTGGGTATTTTTTTATTCCTCCCTCCACCCCCCAAAAAATCCTTTTTCTTAATTACTTTATAATAAGTTCTGATAGTTGATCTGGTAAGTCTTTCTCTCTGCTCTTATTCTTCTGTAGTTTCCTGGATATTGTGTTATTTCTTTATGTTTCCATATGTATTTTAGAATGATCTTTCAAATTTTTTAGTCAATTTGCTTATCTTTTTCCTTCTAGTTGAGAGGTCAGCAAACTAGGGCCAAATTGGCCTGAATGCTGTTTTGTATGGCCAGAGGCCAAGAATGTTTTTACATTTAATTTTTTTTAATTATATATATGACAAAGACCATATGTGGCCCACAAAACTTAAAATCTATCTGGTTATGTGCAGAAAAAATTTACCAACTCCTAATCTAGAAGATTTCCTCAATCTAGACTTCTAATGCATTTATTTATTCTTTAATTATATTTTCAGATATTTACTTCATATATTTTATTCATTTTTTCAAAAAGGTATGCCTAATATTTTTGTTTGGTCTTTCTTATTCATAGACATATTGCTAATCTCTTCCTAATTACTATTAGAATGTTTCATTAAACTAGTTTTATATTCTTGGTCCATCTTTCTAGTGTGTCTGTTCCTATTGGAAATGTGTAGTCCAGTATGAAACAAATAGCTGGCTGGAAGCTACTTGAAGCATCAATACCTGATAGAAACCCTGGCAAGACAAAGTATATTACTTTAGCTGAGTATAATCTAGTCATAACCTGTAGGTAACAATTACTCTATTCCTGAGGACTGGTCTTCTTTGTAATTTATAAAGTCCCAAGTGATTGTCTCCAGTAGAATGCTCTATAAATATATTTAAATCCTGTTTGTCTACCTCTTGGCTATTCAAGAAATCCATGCATTTATTCATGTTTTGAAAATGTGGAAGTACTAGCTAATGGAACTGCAACTGAATGGGAAAAGTGATTTGTTACATGCTTCATAGCAGTTGCATTAAGTCAATTTGCACAAATTGATGAGTCAAAAGTCTGATGGAAAATCACATTTTCTTGAAAGATACTGACAGGAAAGGAGCTACTCATTATTTTAGTGGTGCCATAAAAGTAAACAGGAAATGCCATTGAGATTAAAATGAACATTTAATATATAGATTTATTCAACTTATTTTTAATGATTTAGAAAGAAGAGTCTATTGCTTTCATAGTTTGGGGGCATCATTAAATTTTGGAATAATTATAAATAATAATCACTACCATACTACTCTAATGTGAAATGACATGGATGGACATTCTTTAAAACCATTGTTCCAATTGGCAGTTTTTGAGCAATCACATGTATAAGGCATGTGTGGACCTTTACAGAAAGAAAAATGGATGGACCTGATCACCCATATTTAAAATCATCAGCTTATCTGTATTTACATCTGTCCTAGCTACTGACTTTAGCTACGTAGTTCATCAGTTCACTATAGTACCCTTATTTGAAAAGGAATGATATTAATATGCTTTATCTTTAAAGTTTAGGAAAGTTGCAGAATTTAAGTAGATATTATCTGCAATTGGTAAACTGTTACTCTGAGGGGAAGAGTAATTTCCACATGCATTTAATTTTAAAAAATTAGTAATCAGTTACTTTTTGCCTTCATTAATAAATCTGATATTTAATTTATACTTCATCTAAATTTCTTTTGTGACCTTGAGAAATGAAGTATTTAAACCAAAACTCACAACATTTTTAAAAAGATTTGAAAAGAAGTGAAAATGAGAAAAAAAGTCAGCAAAAAGAATGTTCCATTGTTAACATATGTTCTCTTTCCTAAAAAAAAAAAAAATTCTGACATTTTGCATACATATCCATGTGTCCAAAATAAATCAAAACAAACAAAAATATCCCCAGGTTCCCTCTAAGCAAAGTAAGACAGAGCAGCTACACTGATGGCAAAATATTTTTTCCCACTTCTTTATCACTGGCATGAAAAGATATTCTAGTAAGTCTTGTTAAGAGTAAATATATATACATCTCCCACCACCACCACAAAAGTTATTCAAAGACATGAGAGCCAGCCTAACCTCAGAGTTTGAAGTGTTAGCTCTAGAACCAAATATTCTAGATTAAAATTTTTATCATATGATTCATTAGCACTGTGACCCTCATCAATATTTACAACTTCTCTGTGGCTAAGTTTATGGGGATACTAATAATAACCACTTCATATGGTTGTTTATGGAAATTCCATGTAATATTACAATTAAAATATTCTGTGTTTTTACCTAGATAGCAATATTGTGATGTTTTAATTTATACAAAATACTTTTATCATTAAATTCATATCATAATTGCTACAGGTGCAAGAAAAAGTTGGAAGAAGGCAGACAATGGTGATGATGCTGAGTGCTTTTATGGTTTAATTAACTCTGTTAGACACCATCACCCCCTTGCGGCTTCCCAGGATCTAGAAACGCCCCACATTATAAAAGCTGAAAATGCCGCATACTTGCTCCTCTAGCCTCTTGTTGCAGCTAAAACACAGGCTAGATTTTGAATCAAGAGCTAGTGATGTCCGCGAAAGGAGTTTGTGCATCTCCTTTGGCAGCTGCAATTTTAAGACAGAGGAAGCAATGGAGCTAGCTGTGGTGTCCGGTTCACTAGCAGCAGTGTCCTCCAGGTGGGATGTTTCAGGCATTTTTTCTGGTTCCACAAGCTCTAAACCTGTTTCCCCAGTTTCCTGGAGGTTCTATGAGTTACCCAGTCTCCTTTTAGTGTTTTGTTTTGTTTTTTCTGCTAAGAACAGTTTGTCAGAGTCCCTTTTTGTTTATATATACTTAAGATCTGTGAAAATAATACTCAACAAAGGAGCCAAAACACACGCAATGGAGAAAGAAAAGCCTTTCAATAAATGGTGCTAGGAAAATTGGAAAGCCACCTGCAAAAGAATGAAACTAGGCTGCTGACACTATCTACTAAAATCAACTCAAAATAGATCAAAGACCTAACTATAAGACTAGAAACAATAAACTGCATAAAAGAAAACAGGTACTAAACTCATGGACCTTGGCCTTAAAAAGGATTATATGAATTTGACCAAAAAAAGCAAGAGAAGTATAAACAAAAATAAATAAATGGGATTATATCAAACTAAAAAGCTTCTGCATAGAAAAGGAAATCATCAATAGGACAAAAAGGCAACCAACTGAATGAGAGAATATATTTGCAAACAATTCCTCAGATAAGGAGGTAATACCCAAAATATATAAACAACTCGTACAACTCAACAACAGCAACTACAAAAAATCTAATTTAAACATTGGCAGAGAACTTGAGCAGACATTTCTCCCAAGAAGATGTACAAACAGCCAACAGACATGAAAAGATGCTCACCTTCACTGGCTAATAAGGAAATGCAAATCAAAACCACAATGAGATACCACCTCACGTCTATTAGAAAAGTTGTCATCAACAGGACAAGTAATAAACGGGTGTTGGAAAGGTTCTGGGAAAAAAGGAACTCTCCTTCACTGCTGGTAGGAATGTAAGTTGGTGAAACCACTATGGAAAACAGTATGGAGGTTCTTCAAAAAACGAAAAATAGAATTAACATATGGCCCAGCAATCCCTCTTCTGGATATTTACTCAATTTTTTTAAAAAAACATTTATTTGTAAAGATATATGTACCTCAATGTTCCTAGCAGCATTATTCATGGTGGCCAAGACATGGAAACAACCAAAGTGCCCTATGATAGATGATGGATAAAGAAAATGTGGCACATATATACAATAGAATATTACTCAGACATAAATGGTGAAATACTATCATTTGCAACAGCCTGGATGGATCTTGAGATAATCATGCTAAGCAAAATAAGTCAGATAGAAAAAGTTAAGAACCATATAATTTTTCTTATATGCGGGATGTAAATCTAAAACCAACAAATAAACAAGACAAACAAACAGGGACTCATGGACACAGACAACAGTTTAGGGGTTACTAGAGGAAAAAAGAGTGGGAGGGGAGATAGATGAGGGTAAAGGAAGTCAAATATATAGTGATAGAAAGAAATTTAGCTTTGGGTGGTAAACACAGAATGCAATATACAGATGAATTGTACACGCGAAACCTATATAATGTTATTAACCAATAGCATCCCAATAAATTTAATATAAATCGACAAATAAATAAATAAAAATAGAGTAACGACACAATAAAAAAAAAGAGATCTGTGACTGATAGAACTTTGCTCTTATTAAAACTTTTTTCAAAAAATTGTATCAACTGCTTGCTTTAAAAAGAGCATCTCTTACAAAGGGAAGAAAGAGCCCTAATTACTCAGTTCCCAAGTAAAGTATGTATCTAATACATATAAAACAGCAGTTCTCTTTATCATCTTTTAATACCACTTTTTAAACTTGTTACCTAAGTAAAACCTGATTCTTAAAAATAAAGTGATAAACACACACATAGAGGCTTTAAAACTGCATTACCCAGAGATAAATGTTAAGAATAATTCCTTCCAAGCTTTTCTATATGAATGTGTGTATAACTATAATTACAGAAATATCCATTTTAGCACTAGACTTTTCTAAATGCATCATAAATATCCTTTCACTTCAATAAAAAAGTCTAAATCAAATTTTAATGCTTGCCTATAGTGTTGGATACATTATTTACTTAATCAACACTGTAATATTATTGAGTAAAATATCATCTCCAATATTTCCATATTATAAATTATATATAATCAACAGTTCTCTATACATTTTTACATCTGCTCTACTATTTTCTTCAAATAGTTGAACATTTGAAAGACTGAATGTGTCCATCTGTGAAAGAGGAAAAGGCTCCTTATATGATTCTGATATGTGCTTTTTACCTTGTATCAATATTAGTTTACGCTTTGGAACAGCACTGTGCAACAGAATTTTCTGCCACGATGAAAATGTTCTATGTGCTATACAATATGGTAGCCACTAGCCATGCACAGCTATTGATCATTTGAAATGTTGCTAGTGTGACTGAGGAACTATACTTTTAACTTTAATTTATTTAAATGATTTTAAATTTAAATACCTACAGGTATCCAAGGGCTACAGTGTTGAATAATGCAGCTCTGCAACCTTTATGACTATTTTTTTTTTTGGACTATACATTATCTTATATAAACGTTATGAGGCTGTCTTTGTTTTTATATGTTCTTGCATGATTCTGTTTACCATTTCTTTTATTGGTAACAATTTTGTGATATTTTACGTCATATAGACTTGATTTTCTTCAGGGAGGTGGATATAATAGATCCTAATTAAGAAAAATGAAAATAACTGAACAAGTGACATTATTACCTTTATGTTTTCAAAGGTTATCATTACCCTATATTTCTGAAACAAGTTAGTGTCAAGAGTGTCAAAAGTGACAAAGAATCTTTGTGTCAAATCTATTTTAAACAAGGCATTTAGTACATTTTTATTCTTTTCATTGCTCCTTGCCACCAACTTTTTAGTATTTGAGTATTTCAATATAGAAATAATTTATTACTTTTTAAATTACTTTCTAGAAAACTTTTAAATATTGATTCTTAGTTTTATAATAAATTGTATAACAATAATTTAAATGTGTCCTTAATCTTCATTAATGTTATATCTTTCTCATTCAGGTACTTTTATTTTAAATTTTGTCAATGTTTTTCTAACAACTGAAGTACTAGCATGTATGTAAATGAGAACATCTTCCCATCAAAACTCCTTAAACCTTACTCTACTTTCTTCTGGATTTCAAGGTTGCATCCTTGAACTATGATAGTAGTTGTTTTGGTTTTTCTAAAATCTGTTTTTTTTTTTTTTCTATGAATAGATGTCTTTATGGGTTAAGTTGTGTCCACCCCAAAATTCGTATTGTTGGTGATCTAATTCACAATAAGATTATATTAGGAGATAAGGCCTATAGTAAAGTAAAGCTAAATGAGGCCGTAAGGATAGGGCTGTAATACAGTCAGACTAGTATCCTTACGAGAGGAAGAGAGTCCAGAGATTCTCTCTCCATGTGCACAGAGAGAGAGAGACCATGCGAGGACACAGCAAAAAGGTAGCTATCTTTAAACAAGGAAGAAGCCTTGCAAAAAATCAACTTTGACGGTCCAAGCAGACTAATACAGATATTCTTGAGATTTCTCTTCATACTTTGTCTTAAACTAAATTTAGAATATCTGTTGTGCATGTGAACACTGTATTCTCTGTCATCTCATTATTTTAATTTTATGTCTTGCTCTCCACTCAAGAAACATTACAGTTGCTCTCCACATCACCATTTGATTTCTTCAGAAGCATTTTTCTTCTTGTCAGCATGAATTTCCACTCTAATATTATGTTTTTAATTATTTCAAATCTGTACTTTTTTACTTACTTTCTCTTTTGTCCTATTCTGTAACCTACACTTCCATATTCTTCACTTTCATCTCAGTTTTTTTCTCCATCTGACCTGTGGCCTTATTTCCAAAGAGGCTACAGCTTTATTTATTCCGCAGATTATTCCAAACATTTTCCTGAATTTTTTTTAATAGATTGTGGAATAGATCGTTTTGAGTTTTGTTTTTCCCACCTGGAGAGATTTTTCCCCCTTTATTCTGCAGTGATTTTAATAACCAATATAGTTTTTATTCTTACTTATTCTTGAGCCAAAGAGATTTATACAGACATGGGGTGATTTCATTTTCATCATTCCTTCATCCTGCTGTCTATCCTCAGATCTGCAGTTGGAATGTTATTGATGTTAATAGCATCATGTAGAATTTCTTGTTTCTCATAAGCTTTCTCCTAGTTTATCTTTTTTCCTCCACTGTGCTATTTTCTGGCACCTCAAATAACATAGTGCAGGAAAAAATAAGTTCCCCAGCTTGTCTTTCCCTTGGGTCTAAACTTCCCAAAATGTTCACTGCCATGCACTTTACTCCTACTTCCTTTCCAGTAGTTTGCTAGTATTTTTGCATTTCTCTCAAGGTGAAGAAAACTAACAGAGAGATGAGGAATAGGAGAAATGGTGTCTACTTTCTCCTAGATATCATTTTAAAGATGTAGAAAAATATTTATCTTTTTCTCTACATATAATAAACTCTAAATTTCTGAGTAGGAGAAGTGATACTTGAGAGGTATTGACAAAATTTTCTCTTTGACTAAATAAACTCTAGTGAGCCTCCTCTAAACTCTCTTCTCAACTAGGCCCTGCCTTTTAGGCTTTTGTATTCATCACTGCATTGTCTAATTTTAGCAGGAATCCTGCTAAGTCAGTTTATCCTGATTCCTTACTCTCAGTATCTGATTACCCTCAATACCTAATCAGATTTCACATCTTCCACCATGCCCTTAGTGATGTCTGATCACCCTGGCTTTCCTACAACAAAAATTTTAAGTCAGTTTAGCCAGAATCCTCCCTTACCCCTGATGTTTTCACTATATAATTTCCCACACACTGACCCATCTCATATAACCTGTTTCTTGGCTATAAATTTCCATTTTTTTCTTGGCTTTGTAGTTGAGCCCAGTGTTGCAGTGGTCTTCCTGAATAAAGTCTGTGTCACTATTCTTGAACAAGTTTCAAGAATAATTTTTCTTTTCAGGTGGTCTGTTTCATGAAGCAAAGATGCAATGTTTTGTATGCTGTAGCCTGAATAATGCATATGTGCAGGCGTGTGTGTGTGTGTGTGTGTGTGTGTGTGTGTAATTATATCAGTTAATTGCTTCCTAATGTAAAAATTTTCCACCAGACTTGATAAAAATGGCAAGACCGATTTTATTTAAAATACTGTAGTAAATGAGGGTGACTTCAGTTGAGAACTAAGCTCAACCCTGAAGACAGCAAAGACAGTTGCAGATGTGTCACCTAGGAGCAGAGTAAAGGGGTCAATGGATGAAAAATTACTACAAGGAGACAGCAAGAGTACTGGGATTCTTGCTAACTTGGTTTAACAGGTTTCTTGCTAAAGGCAGGCTTAGATATCAAAGATGGGAGGTTGAAGAACTGGATAAAATGTCAAGGATCAGAGAATTCTCTATTAAAAACAGGCTCAGTGAGGATAAAACAAAGAAAGCTTCAATGGAGGCCTAGTTGAGAAGAGGTCCTAGAGGAGCCTGACCAAAGTTTGGTTAAGGAATGAGTCTTAGTCACTAAAAGCATTAATTTCTTTCAGCTTGTGTAATCAAGGTATTTTATCAGTCTGACTTTTCAATATTGTACATGTTCATCCTGTACTACATTTTTATGGAATTTTAGTAAGAATGTAAACACATAATTCACTCAGAACAGATAATCAGATATCTTCTTTCAGAACTTTATTAATTTTATTTCAAGGCAACAGTTTTGCAGTCAGTGCCATATTTCTTTCACTGGGATTTAAAATAGAAAGAAGAATGGGAGCTCAGAGTTCAATAATACACTCAGTAATTCTAAAAACTTTATATTTTTTCCACTATTTATTCTTTTTTTATAATTTATTAAATAATTATCTTACCTTTTAAAATAGCCCTCAAGTCATTGTCACTTACTTACAGAAATATTTCATATAACTTAAAACTGTAAATAAAATATAATGTGATGGTATAAATAGTATAGACGAAATAAATTTAGGTAGAGAAATGATTGAACAAATTATATATATATATATATATATATATACATGCATGTGACTATATACACACATATATATGAAAGAATTCAACAGCCATACTTAGTAATTTGATGTCTGTTTTTGTATTAAACTTTTTCTAGGAACCATTTCAAAAAAGGGAAAACAGGTCAATTCAAGTGCCTACTAGACAAAAACAAACCAAGTTCTCAGAAAAATGGGCACCTATTTGGGGTGATAATACTGAATAGAGATTTCTCCTAGGGATCTGCTTTCAAAACATGAAAATCGATATAATACATATAGATATAGTTGGCACTATTAGGATCCTTTGTCTGCTCTAAATCATCTACTCTGCCAAGTCATTCAATATGGACCACACAGGGCAAATCGCAGAATCTTACATTACTGCTTCACAGTATCCCCCATGTTCTCTGTAATAATATTCAAATGCTTTAAACTTAGATAATAGTTACTATTATTCTTGGTAGACATGCTTAGCAAGGACCAAAAGGTATTCATAGTATTGCTCAAAAAATCTGTCTCACAGTTGTCTTTCTGTTAATTCCTAACATAGATTACTACGCATTGTTACGATTCTCTATGGCTATGAGTATAATTTCTTTAAATTTAAATGTCTCTGCTCCAAGAATATAACTAATATTGGTTGGAGCTGAACAATTCTCTGGAATTTAGTAAATATTAATTTGAATAGTAATATAATAACAGATCTTATTTGATTTGTAATTTTAATTGATCAATTATTTCACTTTTAGTTGCAAGTGAGAAACCAAACTCAAATTGGCTTCGACAATGTAAAATTTATTAGAACATGTAATTTCTGACACAGTCTTTGCCTCAAGCATCTCTAAGTCCATGGACTCAGATAAATTATCAGAAATTGATTCATTGACATAACTTGGCATCGTTTTCCTGCTTGTTGGATTTTTGTCCTTAAGTAAGCTGTCTACTTGTGATGGCAATAGCCAGCATCTTCAGCTTAGATCTGATTCTTATTAACAATCAAAAGTTGTTTTTTATTCTGCCCAATAGTCCCTGATAAATCTCCAAAATTGGGAATCAGTGCTCTGCTTGTGCGGGTCTAGGTCACATGGGCACCTCAAGAGCTAAGGTGAATCTAGTTCCACTCAAGTTACCTAGCTTTTAGAGTAAGGAAGACATAGATTCCTGAAGAAAATCAGAGTTTCTATGCTAAAAAAAAGTCCACATTCATGCACAAACTAGCAAGCACATGAAAATATGTTTGTTTAGCATTGTTTAAAATGTGGGTAGAGAATACAAGTAATCAATAAAGGAATGGTTTAACAAACTATGACATTCCATTTTATAAAATACTATAGCTCAATTTCTTCAACAGCCTCTCATTAGTCTCTTTGTATCCCCTTTGAGCTCTTCCTCCAACACTGTGGCATCAGTGATTTTTTATTAAAATGAAATTTCAGTCGTGTCATTTCCAACTTTAAATTCTTTAATTGGGCCTCTGGGCCACACTTCTCTTGCTCAGGCTCGCTTGCACATGTGGAAGTTTACTTTCCCTTCTAATGAAGCTTTTCTTTTATGCTGGAAAAAAAAAAATCTTTGTTTCCCATTGCTCTTGGAAAAAATACCAAAATCCAAGACAGATCTTTGGCTTTTTCCCTGAGCCCACCTCTTACTCTCTCTCTTTTATTTTTCTGTGCCCTCCCATATAGGTTTTGTTTTATTCCAGATGCTTCCCTATGGTCACAGAGAGTTTGCACATGTTGTTCCCACTGTCTATAAATTTCTCCACCCTATCCCCCACTTCAATTTGTTAACACCTGCTCAGTTTTCAGGTCTCAGGGAAACTGTCCTTAAAATCCAAAGTCAAAATCAGATGAATGTTTTTTTTCTCAGACATCTCAGTTGTATTTATGCACACACTAGTGTGAACATTTAATGAAAGTCTGTATTACAACACCACAAACACAGGAACTATGTCTGCTTTTATTAATCCCTGTGCCTGGTAGATAGTAGGCATTCACTACATTGTTGTTAAATAATTAGCAATTAAATAAATGAAGGAATGAATTCAAAAAGTATCTATTGCATTATTGCTAGTGAAAAAAGTGGTGTGATGATTCATAGGAAAGCTTCTTACTACTATTGAACTAACAGACTGATTGAATGTGTTGGGAGAAGACAGACTTGGACAGTGACAGGACAGTGCAAGGCAGAAATGAATAAAGACTGTATAAGAGGAACAACCATAGGAGGGGGACAACTTTTTAAGATAAAAAGAGATAACATGGTATGGTTAAATAAAAAGAATTAGTCTATAAAGCACCTGAGGTCTAGTCCTCACTCTTCAGTTTGTATAATCTTAGCCCAAAGTATCTGACCTTGTTAAAATGCAGTGTACTGGATAATTTCCAGCTTCCATTTTCAATCCACTGGTTCTTCACCGCTCTGTTCTGTAACTTAGTGTGATAACTATTATGGACTGTATCAGTGGGCTTCCTTGACTTCCTGACTTCTGAGTTCGGCTTATGGGAGCAATGGCAATAGATCAAAGAGAGCTAGTAGATGGTCAAATATTTGTTCCTTGGCTTCAGTCCTGTTGACTAAATGGCTGCAGTTTTAAACCAGGTCACAGTCCTGTCAGGCAGCCCTCTCTGCAGATTCAGGTGACCCTCTCCTACCACTCTTAGCCCCTCAGGCCACAGGGGACCAATAGTTTCTGCTGTTATTAGCTCTGGGCTACAGTGCTATCCGTTGTGGTTTCCTCACTTACAAACCATGCAATTATAAATAGCATATTTATCAAACTCTCCCCACATTACTCAAATTTAATAAGTTATGCTTTCTGCCAGAACCCCGGCTGCCATACTCAATTTTATCATCTTCTAAATGGGGATATTTCTGCTCTGCCTAACTGCTGGGACTGTAAGGAGAAAAATCACGTAACATGTATTTTAATGAAATTTGAGAATGATAAAAACCTATTCTAAAGTCAAGAGCTGTTATTATAAAGAAGATCATGCCTGCGCCTGTTATTTTAAAGATCATACATAGAAAGTATTCAATTTGCTGAGTGCATTACTGATGTAAAGCACCGACATTTAATCAAAGAGGTCTCACAAATTGTATGAATAGACCAGCCTTTAAGTCTTTTGTAGGAGCACCAAAAAAATCTTATCCACTGGCCTACTTCAAATTCCTGAGATTATCAGCCAAAATAATAACCTACAATTAAGTTCCTGGGACTATGCCAGACACTGTGCTGGCACTTCACATACAGTGTCTCTGGTCCACATGACAACCCCATTTCACAAATGAGAAAACTGTTAGAAAAATTGAACTACTTGCTGGTAATGAGTAGAAATTTTAAAACAAAGATCTAGCTGGTTGCGAAGACATTACTCTGTCTACTGCTTACACTATCATTATGGCATTACTTATTCAAGTCAGAATTATCCTGCTCTCTGAATAGAGTGCATTCATTTTATGCATCAGTAGATGTGAGTTAAATAGATTAGTATGCAGAGAAGGTATTCTCTCCTGAGTTACTGAGAATATGACTGCAGGAGAAAATATGAAAAGAGAGATATAGATACTGGTTTTCATGAAGAAATAAGGTGTCTGGCTTCTGGGACTGCCCAAAGGGTATGGCTCAAAGGATGCAAAGACAAGCTTTGCCTCTTTCTGTTATCTCAAAGCTGGTTTTGCTTTTAGCTAGACATATACCTTTTAATATCCAGGTAGATCTTTAGATCTTAATATAAGATGATTGTCCTAATGTATTTCATCTGCACTACATTTTCTTAATGCTTTCAGAATTTTAAAAAGCAAAGAAAATTTAAAAATCTCTACCATTGTTTCATTCTTCAAACTCAACCTAAATAGTTGAATTCTAAGCACTTAAAATAGCCACAGATTAAAATCACAAACTTCTTCCAGGATGGCATTAGCTATACAAAATTAAAAACATGCCAGATGCATTTGGAAAAATTAAAGCTGCTTAGAAATGTAGTGAACAGAAGCAAGTAGTAACTAGACCAAATAGCCTCAAGCTTTCATCCTCTTTTGCTTTTTATCTGATGAAATAATTAGTACATATCAACTGGTAGAAAAGTTTTGCCCTTTGAACTTTGCAGTGATCTACTCTTCTTTGTTCATATTATTAATACAATTACAATATTACTGATGACTTAATGCAGTGTTTTAAAGCAAACAGAACTTTTTAGGACTTCAGTTTTAGAAATTGTTTTAACATTTCAACTCAAAAGGCAAACTGGTTTCAAAATTTTAAATAATGGCAAACAGTTATTTTTTATTTGCTCATTTTCTGTATTCCTTCATTAATTTTAGATGGCAATTATTTTAAGTCTCAAAATTGCTATAAATTCAAATTTGCTTTAAAAAGATTGATTTAATTAACAGTAAGATGGAAAAAAAACAACAAGAACGTATATATTACCCTTGATATCCAAAGACCTGTGTTATGCTTCAGACTGACTCTTCCTACGGGGATTATCAGCTAACATCACAGTTTTATCATCTAACCTCACTATGAGATGATCTTAGAGTTGTGAGTAAAGTGAATGACACTTGCAAACTGTGAAGCACCATATAAATAATTCATTTTATTATTATAGAATATACATATTTTGTAGAAGTTCTGGGGTATTTGCAGCTAATTATTCATTCTGCTTTCAATCACACAATGAATAAGTAGTGAAACCAGAATTTGAACTCACTTTTAATGTAAGTCTTTGTGCTCTATTCTCCTTACTGTTTATGTGAAGAGCTCAGGAAGATTAATTTCTCTTAACCTCAATTTACCCTGCATGAAATGGAGGAAATAATATCTAGCTTGCAAGGTTATTTTGTAGATCAAATCTGCCCAAATAAAACAGCAAAGCAGAGGTCTGGAACACAGTGGATACTCACTGTTGGTTGAATCTAAAGTTCATAACTCTAACAGATTGTATTTAACAAAGATGACTGAACCAATATATGTTGCATCCCACATGCTCTCATTATAATCTGATGTTGGCATAATTCCATCAAGCAGTGGTGTGTTCGTTCCTTCACTTTTTTTTAACTGTCTCAACCAATAGTATGCAATAGAGGTGACCTGTGTGACTTCTGAGATTGCTTCTACCTTGTCCACTCTCTCTTAGATCTATCTGGGTGAAGACAGCCTCCATTCTGTGCAGACACTCAAACAACCCTGTGAAAAGAACTGAGGCCTACATTCATGACCAATGTCAAATTGTCAGCCATGGGAGAAAGCCATTTTGAAAGTGGATACTTCAACCTCAGAGAAGCCTTCACATATCTGTAACCCTACCCAGCATAATCCTGTGTCTGCCTGAGATTCTGCTTACGAAAGAACTGCCAGCTAAACTCTTTCTAGACTCTTAACCGACAGTAACCATGAGAAACAAGTTAATGATTATTATCTTAAGCCACTAAGCTTTTAAGTGATCTGCTATAATAGATACAAGAATTACTGTTCAATTTGTTGATTAACTTCTATGTGAAAATAAGTAAGGCAGTTTAAATCCCTTAAATTCCTTACTTCTTACTTTATATGCCCAATACAAGGTGAAGTTTTACTCCTCTAAGTTTAACCCTCTAAAAAGAGGGAATCAACTTTGTACAAATAAGTTCTTATAAAGCTCCTTCTATTTTGTAGGCGCTAGATGGTTCTAAAAAGTTTCGATAACATTGTTTCATGACATGAAAAACTAGAAAAAGTTTCTATATTAGTATCTTATTTATATAACATGCTATTCAAAATATACATGTAGTATCAAAATTAATAAAATATTTCATGTAGACATTTGCTACTTCATCTATATTCCCTAAGTTCATATATTAAACTTAACAAAAAAATTAGAGGTCTTTTTATTAGGATATGAGGAATGGCTTTATAAATTGAGCATATACAGTACTTCAAATCAGTAAATAAACTAACTAGTCCCATTAAAAAAAGATTTCATCTTTGAAAGACATTAGTTAAAAAAAGAAAAGCAAATCACAATCTGGAAGATTTTGATAAATTACAATTTGTATTTGGAAGAAAATATTCATAGTACATTTATCTGACAAAAGACATATCTGAAACATATAAATAACTTTTAAAACTCAAATAATAAAAGACAAACAACCAATTAGCAATAATAAAAAGATTTTAATAAATGCGACAAAAAATTAATCTGTAAAAGACCAATAAGAACACAAAAAGATGTTCATTATCACAACTAATTAGAGTAATGCAAATTAAAACTACAATATAACATCACACACCTACTAGAACAGCTAAAATGTAAATATCTGATAGCAGCAAGGGTTAGCAAAAATATGGAGCAACTAAAACTTTTACACATTTATACAGCTAAATAAATACTTTAAAATGACATAGTTATTCCACTTCTAGTTATTTACCCGAGAAATAAAAACATAGGTCCATAAAAATGTTCATACAAAATGTTCATAGTACTTTATTTCTAATAGTTCCCCAAACTGGAAAAATATTGCAAATATCCACCAATAAGTGAAAAATTTTGGTATACCCTTGTAATGGAATACTACTCATCAATAAAAAGTAACCTATTTCTAAAAGACACGACTTGAACAAATGCTAACAAACACTTTTCTGGGCAAACAAAGCCAGACAAAGTGCTATTGTAAAGTACTATACTGTATGATTTCATTTAATGGAAATCTAGAATTGGCAAAATTAATCTAGAATGACAGAATATGAATAGGAGGATTGCCTGGCATGAGGCTGGGGGTTGCTGGGAGCCGGGAAAGGACGGTGAAGGGGACTGACTAAAAACTCACCTGTATAATTAAAATGGCTGTGTTCTATGTAAATTATAATGTTGTTGGCATTTTCTGGCTACTTCCAAATTGAAAAACACTATCCTAAAAGAATGTATTATTGTTCCTGGAAGAGAATATTTTCTTTTTATTGCCATTACATTTTTTTCTATACTTCTAAATACAAATATATTAAATTTGCTCAAATTTTTAGGAAGGAAGTGGACACCTACACGAAAGACTTAATGAATCAGTGCTATGAATTTGTAACTCTGAAATTTCTTTCCACTGCCATTGATTTAATATCATACTAGGGTAATATAATTCCCAAGTTTCATTATGTCTTCTGGCTATGTCTATAAGGAAAAGTTAATTAAAATAGACTACCCTATTTAATCAAATTATAATCACAACAAAACATTTTTAAATTATTCAGTAATCATGTAAAATATATAAAATAATTCCTAGCTTTGAGAATATTTCTTTGGTGGATTTCTAGTGAAAATTTCTGGGACAAATCTTCCAAATTAAAATTAGCCTCTTTCAAACATCATGTAGAGAAGGCATATTAAAAGTCTCTCTAACTTGTACCTAAAACTCAATTTGTTTTTCTGTGGTGAACTTCCCAAATATCTGCCTCAAATGATTTTTATAATTTAAAGCCTAAGAAGTGTGAAAGATTTCAAGCCAAATTGGTCACAAAAATGAACATAAAATAAATTTATAAAACTTTGTCATCCATGAGGTCCTATATCATATTTACATCAATTTACTATATTGCAATAACGGAATCGTTTTTGCAACTGATTTTTGAATTTCTGAATTTTGTTTCTATCTGGCTATCCCTTCCATTATAGACAAAAGTACGTTCAAAGTAATCAAAACCTTTCTTGTTAAGGGAGGGTGCAAGCAGAGAAGGTAGGACCTGAGTGTGTGCCTTTATTAGGGTGCAGTGATTTGAGGTTTCTTGGCTAAAGCTGGATTGGTTAATTCAAACCCCAAAAAGCGTTGGTTTAGGGAGTTTTATTTAAGGGACACACAAGAGGAAGGTCCTGGGAGGCAGGTGAAACTGTCAATCACAAGGGCTGTTGGAGAAGTCATACCAGGAATTTACATTGACTCGTGACTCTCCTGGCTCTTATTTAGGGTGTGCTTGCATGATGGGGCTGGTCAGTTTAAGGCCCTGATGGGTTTTGCTGTTTTTGTTGCTTTTTGATTACTTGGTTTTGCCATTCTAATAGGTAAATATATTTCATTATGTTTTTTGATTTGTACTTCACAGTGACTACTGACATAGAGCATCTTTGCATGTGCTTGTTTTCCAATTGTATATCTTCTCTGATGGAGTATCTCTTCAAATCTTTTCCCCTTATTTTTAACTTTGTTGCTTGGTCTCTTCTTTTTGATATTTGAGAGGTGTTTTTTTTTTTTTTTTTTTTTTTTATATTCTAGATGTAAATATTTTGCTAAATATGTGATTAGAAAATATCTTCTCTTGCTCTGTGGCTTATCTTTTATTCTCTGGACAGTGACTTGCATGTAAAAATTTTTAATTTAGATAGTCATTCTCTAGGTCCTAACAAAATCTTCTGCAGAATTCTGGTGTTTGTATTCTAGCAAGGAATCAAGTCAGTTTAGGTTCAGTCCACAAGTTCTATGTTGCCTTCTGTACAACAGTTACAATTTTTGTTCAGTTTTTAAAACCTTCCTATACAATTTTGGGCTCTCCTACTTATGTGCCACGAAGGTGTAGTCTAAAATTTTATTATGGTTTATGTTCCAATGCCTTTGCTATGTTGTTTTGGGTTTGTCCCATGCATATGCAGTCTGAGACTTGTCCTGGTACCCAGGATTAGGGCATACTCTTCTTTACCTCCAAGATTATGCCTGCATTCCTGGATCTCAGGAGCCTCTCTCTTTAGGCAAGAATGATGAGGTGTCGCTCAGAGTTTTAGCTACTCATGCTGCCAACGAACAGTTCATTGTGACTATGGCTACCATAAAGCAAAGCAACAACAGAAAAGATAAAGAAAAAAATAACAGAAAGCCACACACACACACACACACACACACACACACACACACACACACTCTTTGGAACACAGGGACCTTCCTTCCTGGCTTCTCTGGCCAGAAAGATGGGGTTTCTCTGAGTTTTAGCTGCCTTCACTGCCACCATGCAGTTCTGTTACGGGGCTACCTTTAGGCAGGCCATAGAGAAAAGAGAAAAAAAATGGGTATTACATCCACACTCTTCATGTGCAGTAGCCCTTTTCCTGGTCCTTTGGTCAGAAAAATAGATAAATAAATAACAGTCTCTCACGGAATTTTTGCTGTCAGTGACTACAGTAGAATTCTGCAAGTTAGACTACCATCAGGTCAACACAACACCAAGTGAGGAAAGAGGAAAAAACAAAACAAAACATCTTTATAAAATTATTTCTTCCAGTTTTGACTTTCCTGCTCTTATATGCCTTTCAGAGTTCTCAGAAAGTATTTTTTATTTTGTTCCAAGTTTCTAGTTACCACCAGCTGGAGAGACAGGTTGAAGTAGGCTTACTCTTTCCTAACCCAGAGTTCCAATTTGAGGCAGTTTCCCATGCCCCACCTCCCACAGGGCAACACTGAAGGCCAGATCTTTACCTGTGCATATAGTAGGTTGCACCATGGAAGAGGAAGCTCAAATTTAAGAAACTCTAGTCTTTTATTGGTTGCTGGTAGATCTCATCATCTTTCCCTCCAGAGAGAGAAAGAGGGCTGGAGGGAGGGAAGGTGAGATAGAGAGAGAGAGAGAGAGAGAGAGAGAGAGAGAGAGAGAGAGAGATTACACACTAGCCTGAAATGTAAGCAAAAGTGTCCCCGGAGTAGAAGGAAATTTTACTATCCTGGAATGTCTCCAGGGATCTCTACCTTTAGAGAGACACAATCTCTAGGTTTAAGGTGTGTTTGCTTTTCAAACATACCCTTTGTTTAGAAGTTCCAAATCACCCAGATATGTGAGAAACTGATAGAGAATTATCTCCCAACACAAGAAAGAAGGAAGGTAAGAAGGGAAGGAGAAAGGAAGAAAGGATGAAAGGAAGGCAAGCAGGCAGCCAAAAAAAATTATAAAATGAGCAGGTATAGGAGGAATTAGGTATTTATCAGAATGACAGCCAAAATTATGGCACACAAAACCATGAAGATTTTGAAGATGCCACCAATGAATCCTGAGTTTATATCATTTCTCCCATTGGTCCTGGACACCAATGCTAGAATGCTAGAAGTGATGAAACTACAGAATATCTGTTCTGGGATATTTGATATTGATGCCACTACTGACACCATCTTCTCCAGAATGGATTCTCTTCTAGCTCTACACTTTTGTACCAAAAACTCTAGATTCAAAATCTGAGGAGAGTACATCACAAAGGAGAAATATAGATCATACATTCCTGTCCAGACAAAAAGTGAATATCTGCCATTTTCATGTTCGTAAACCAAGGAGGGCTCCGCACTATGCCAAGAAACAAGGCTCACAGTTAAGGAGTTCCCCCTCAAAAGAAATGCATTTACTAAAAGGCCAAATATCTATTAACAAATGTATACTCGATTACTCAAATTGTTTAAACATAGGTTGAAACCAAAATATTACTATCAATAATCCCATTTAACAGTAAAATTAATTGGTTTGGCAGTCTGAGTATGTTTTTAGAGAGAAGAAAATATTCATAAACATAGTCAAGAAAATTAGAAGCTAAGAAGCCAGTTAGAACTTAATATTTACTTATCTTTACTTGATCTTATATATTTTGCTATACCGATGGCTAATGACTGATAGTCAAGTTATATGTTACTGGCAGAATTATTTTCCAGAGAATTCAGGTACTTTTCTAATTTTTGAGATCTTAGGCCAGGCTTTAAAAATAAATGAAAACAAAAAAATATATATAATATATTTCTTTAGATATTTTACTTAGAACGTATCAATTATTCATAAAATATATATTGCATATGCATAATATGCATATATATACATATCTATCTATATCTATATGTGCATACACAACACACACACACAACCCATCATACTTGCTTGTAAGCAGGCCAATAGAATCCTTTCAAAAATGTTTAGAAGTTAATATGCCCCTTAAATTGAACTTCACTACAAAAAGCTTTCCTCCCTCAGCTGCTCCTAAATAGTTTTGACTGAATTATCTAAATAAAATTCTTAAGCTCCATAATCTAGTTTTTGCCTGGAGTTTTGTTCAGTTCTGTACTATTCTTTCAGAGTAGGGGAAAGAGAAAAAAAAAACTATGTCAAAAATATCAGCTAAATGAAAAGATAAGTGTAGTCCTTGCCTGTTCAAACCATGACAAAAGAGAGATTTCCATCTTATAGTGCATGTTTTATTGATTTGAATTTCTGCAATAAATTTATACAATAATTCCCTTATTCTACATTTACTTATTTCAATATATTTACATTGTACATGTATTTTTAAAAGGTTAACATGACCTAATACACAATTACAAAATTCTTATCTCTGAATAAATTAGCATTTAAATATCTTTTTGAAATATTCTTGATAAGAAATAAACACAGTCATGTAAATTACATTTTTCTAAAATAAAATTTTTGTTTTGTTTCTTTCTTTTTTTTTTTTTTTAGGTGAATGGGGGACCAGACATATGAACATCAGTAAAATATTTAATACCTCACTTTAGAGATTCAAAAAGAGAGAAACAATTTTAAACTATTCATCTAAAAACGGGGTACTGCGCAGAAAAGTTGAGTGGAAGTGATCTTGCTGAAAGCCATTATGAACTACATTACTTACTTTAAAAAAACAAGGCATGAAAGAATCCCCTATATGGAAGAATTAGGGGAAAAAAACTAACACTGATAAGTGTCTTTTATGTACAAGCATCACACATGTAACACCTCATAAAATCATCTCAACATCTCAAAGACGTGATATAGTTTTGTAATTACACAGATAGGCAAATAGAGCTTCAGTGAGGTGAGGCACCTTGCCTAATGTTATCTAACCAGCAAATGAGAGAGGTAAGATTCAAACACAGAACAGAGCCAAACTCAGAGTCTTTACAGTGTATACTCCCTTCATGAAGAGAACACAAGTTGGCCCTCTGTTCCTCATTCTTTTTATTTTCCCCCATATAAAGTCTCACCTCTGTGTTAACAGCCAATTTCTATGGTGAATTGTTCATACTATATATGGAAGATGTGGTATTTACCTGTAACTTGTAACTATTTGACCAAAGCATCTCATGATGATTATGAGGGATGCAACCTAGACTGTTTACAATAGTGTTTTAAAAAGTAACTTGTGCTCAATTTATCTGAAAAAAGAAAAATTCTAGCCCATACTCTATCCATGCTAGTAGAAAAATGTCACTTTCATATAGAAACATAGAAAAAATGCTGGTTTCATCTAAATTTACTTCTTAAGTTGAAGTCTTGTTGGCACAGTCACACAAAGCATTGGTTTGAAGTTATAGGTTCACATAGCAAGTGAAAAACCAGTTTTACTAAGCAAAGTTACCTAATTTCACTGACATAGTAATTGAATTTCACTAGGAGTAACAAATGGAACAGGAACAGGAAAAGCTGCATGCATCCTGGAATTTAACTTCATTATTGGGAAAGTTCAGAGAATGCACAATTTTACACCAGGGAGGTTAGGGAGATATGTTTTAACAAATGAATATGTACATTTGTTTTGTCATAATAGGAAAACTTAAAATTGAACATTCAAAGAAAAAAGAGTACATTTTAAAAACAAGTGAAATAACTAACTAGGCAATGTTGACAGTTTAGAACTTGAGATTTGTTTCATAATCTCACTTTTCATGTTCTTTCTCCATACTCATACATGCTGACATCTCATTCTCATGCCACTCCAACCTTGAGAGTCCCAACCTGCCTCTCTACAACCATCACTCCACTAATGAAAGAATTCTTTATGTATCTTCAAGCCACCCAGTGACATGTGTTGATATACTCATTTACTTTATTTTCTATTACTTAATTAAATGTTTTTGATCATTGTCAACTGCTATAATCCAACTACTGCTTTTATGGATATCCCCTTTCTACAAAATTTACTGCTACATTATTATAATAGCTAATTTTACTGAGCAATTGTTACATTGTTAGGCACCACTCCACTAGGCTCTGAAGGCTTAAATTACCTTATTTAGTCCTCACAACAACCCTAAAGGTTTATATGATTACTAGCCCATTTTGTTGATGAGTCTAGAAATGTTAAGAAACTTGCCTAAAGTTAGAGAACTGGTAAAGGCCAGAGCTAAGACCAGAATCCTAATCAGTCTGTCCCCAGAGACAGAACTAGTATTCTACACTATTTTCCTATGCCCTTTGTACAGGGTTTACACAGTTAAAGCAGCATTTGAAATAATTTTGAGGTAGTATCATCTTTGGATTCAGTTAATTAGTACCAATATTATGCTTCCCATCTGTCAGTTTTCTGTTGATCTCTCAGCCTCTTAGCCAAATCCCAAAAGTGATTTTTAAATTCCTAAAGATAAACTTTGAGATCAGAAACTGTTTAACCCTGTACAGATATAGAGTTGAAAGAAAGAGTATAAATAAATAAACTGGAAAATTGGAGCTTTAGAGTACTTTGAAATACATACCATTACAATAGCTGTGTTTTCTTTAAAAAACTAATCATTTTAGTTTTATATGAAATTATCAGCTTAAGTGTGTTTTTGCCTTAATTTAAATTGTGCACATTAACATAAATACAAGGAGCAAAGAGAAGTAAGTAATTTGCATTTTATAAATGTAATTAGCATTAATAGGATGTATGTACTCTGAAAGTCTAGATGATATAGCTGCATTAATTCTCTTCCCTTGATAGATTGAAGTGATTCCAGAATATATTCCTTTCTAATTAGATTGTTCTAACAAGGATAACTCAGTTTGATGAACATTTAGAGCTCAATAGAATAGAACTGGAACTTTAACAACATAATGAGATATTTTTTGGCTTTCTGTACATTAGGCTTTCAAAGATATCTTTCAAATTATTTCTATAGTATTTGTTTGCTCCTACTTAGAAATTCCATTCTGAATGAAATGAATTTTTTTAACACACCAAAGTACAGCCTGTACCCAAAGAATGACTAAGTAATTGTGTGATTTTTCAAGTAGGTTTTATGCTCTTATGTAAGGGGAAAAAAAATCATTTAAAAAAACCCAATTACTAATATCTAATTCAATGTGAACAGTGAGTAGAGTATAATTTTTTAATCTATAATTCCTAGGAAATACATTTAATCACCCAAATGTGTGTCTTATTTCTTAATGTATTATATTCCTTTGTGGTCTATTATACTTTATTTTTATTATTTTTTCTGTATAGCTCAGAGATTTAGAGAGTTTTTTGACTTTAACAAACTATGGTCTTTTTACTTATTAAAGTGATTTTACCCTCTAAGGAACATAGTAGTAATACCACCAAAGCTGGTAAATCCTTAGATATTAATGTTTAAGAGAGATAAGAGAGAATTAAGTTATATTTTTCAATGTTATTTACCAAAAAGAAAAATTTATTCTATATTGTGATCAAAAATTTGAATTTTCAATTCATTGACCAGAAGGTAAATGTGTCTCTATCTAGATATTTATGAGATTAAACCTCCCCTGATCCCTCCTTTTCTTTTAAGTTTTCTAGAATGGAGACTCAAGAAGCTTTGCCTACAACCTAACAGCAAACTTTCATTGTAGAGATTCTTTAATTGAATATAATGACTTGCATTCAATTACCTTAGAAAGTTGACTCCACTTTTTACATTGGACAACTTATAAGAAAAAAATATAATGAGAAAATATTCATGTATACACATATGGAATTTTTGTATAAATTATCAAGTAATTCTAGATCATAAATGTGATATTGGCTAAATTATCTCCTCACTTTTTAGCTTTGTATTATCTTGTTTTTCTCTTTCTTGCTTATTTCCCAAATGGGTTCTATAATGCTACACACATCAGTAAAATAGCTATAGAAACTGTCATGAAGAGAGTTATACTTGTCTTAGTCAACTAGGGCTGTCATAACAGAGTAGATAAAACAATAGAAACTTATTTTCTCACAGGCCAGGGGTCCAAGGTCAAGGTGTAATCAGGCTTGCTTTCTTCTGAGTCCTCTCTCTGTGGCTTACAGATGGCCACCCTCTTACTCTTTACGTGGTTGTCCCTCTCTATGCACACATGGCCCTGGTGTGTTCTAATCGAGTCTCATAAAGATACTTGCCAGATTGAATCAGGGTCACCCCTATAACCTCATTTAACCTTAATTACCCCTTAAAGGCCTTGTCTCCTAATCCCATTCTAAGTTAAGACTTCAACATATGAAATGGACATAATTCAGTCTACAACATGACCAAACTTGTTTTCTAGCCAAATAATCCATTTTCTCTCATTCCAGTACCCTTTCTTAGAGGGAGATTATCTTTATACATCCCTGACTCTTGATTTTTGGTATGAAATAGAAGCAGAATGAAATAAAAGCAAAACTTTTAAAAGCCACCTGTGGCTCATGTGATCTCTTTTCCCTGGGCAGCATTATAGATAAAGGTTTCTTTATCAGTCTGGGTCCTAGAGTAAAGATGACATAGATCCTACTTAAATCTTACTTTCAGTGGATATCTAAGATGAGCAAGAAATATATCTTTGTTGACATTTTGGGGATCATTTGTTTCTGCAATATACAGCTTATTCTGATTAGTACATATGAATATATACATCATTAATGTACTATTAATCCTTTGTGGTTCTAATACTATAAGAGTAAAAATTGAGTATTCAGTTTCTCGTTTTATTTACATTGGCTTAGAAAATAGAAAATTAAATTGCTTCTTGATTAATGAAATGTGTAAATGAAGTTTTATGAATTAGAAGTTTTATTTTAAATTCAGAAATCTTGTACACTCAACCTCATTCTACAAGACATAAAGAAAACAAATTATAGTTTCCACTGATGATTTCATAATTAAAAGTTAATATAATTAAGAAAGAAATTGAGCATCAGCATGCCAATCAGTTTTCCTTTAATTGTATGTTTAAACCACTACAGAATATTTAAGGTTGTTTAATGATTGCCTTTTCAACTGTGTGAGGTATACTTAATCTAAATTGTGACATATGAACTTAATGAAATATTATATAATGGCATAGAAAAATCTGTACTAAAGAATAATATACACAAAATAATAACAAGTTTTTATATAAGAAACTTTTAGGAATAGGAAAAAAATTAGAAAAATCCAAGAAGCACAATTTTAATTGCAGTGTCTTTGTATGATAGTGTGATTTTTCTTTAACTTTCTTATGTGTTTCAAAATTTTTACATTGAATACCTATGACTTTAGGTAATAACTTTTAATAAATTAAAATAATACCTGTGCAAAACACAGAAATTCAAACCACATAAAAATCCCAGAGAGGTGGGAGGAAATCATCTAAAACTACAATGATAGATGAAAAGACACCTTAAGTATTTGTAAAGCAAACAAAATATTTCTTTACCCATACATACTGAACAGGAGGAAAAGAAAAAAAGTAAAATAGAATATGAAAAGAATGTTTTACTATTAAATTTTATTAATTTTATTTCACAAAAGAAAATGGAGTATACCTGAATATATTTCTAAATTTCAGATAAATGTTCTTAAACATCATCAGTTTTTAGCTCCTTAAATAAATGCCTCAGATTAAGAATAAAGGATATCACTGTGATTTTTAACTACATGTTGTTTTTCTACTGTAAAAGATGAGATAATTGGCACTGCTACATGTTCTCCTTTTCTCTCCTACCATCCTGTCAGGTATATCATATTATGTCTACTTTGGTGGCATTTTAATGTTTATATTTGGTTATGTAACCCAAATTTTTCAAATTATTAAAGTTTGTTTTTGACTTAAAGGGATTCAATGTTCTCCACCAGCCCTTTGCGACAAACTTTCCATTTCTGAATTCTCTTGGTTGACTGGGAGTTTTACCATCTAGTAGGTTGTTTTTGTTTTTGTTTTTGTTTTTTCTTTTAAAAGGAATAGGGATTTGTCTGTGATCTATTACCTGAGATCTTTTATGCGCAAGGAAATACGCCTCTTGCGTTTATACTTACTCTAAGGTCAGACTTTCTTTTCCTTAGTGGTCTTTGCTTCATTCCCTTCTTGCAGTGAGTGTTGCTGTGAAAAAGTCAGAGGCCAGTCCAAGTTTCACTGCTGGAGGTGGCTTTTTATTCCTAGAATCCTAAAGAAGTCTTTTATTATCATAAATATTCAGTTACTTAATAGGATACAGATCAATGACAATAATATTTATTGATATGAATGATGCCCTTTAGAATCAATTTTTCTTATTTCTGAAAAATTACGCCCTATTGTATCTGATTATTTTTTGTGTTCATTTTTCATAATCACTACTTCAGAAAACCCATTTTTCTTTATGTTTTCTTATTCATAGTTATGCTTATCTGTTCTTTGTCATCACCTTTTGTTTTATTTAATTCATATTTTTAAAGGTGTTCTACTGCATAAAGCATTTTAGGAAAAGTCTCTTTCCTTGATCTATTTTTTAAGCATGCTCCTTTTTATTATTATTTTTTGTTGTTGTTATTGTGTCTGTGGTGTTTACATAATTACCATGTTATATATACATCTTATTTATGATTAAATAATGCAGTTCTGAACAGACTTACTTTTTGTTCTAATGTATCAGATAAACTATCTTAGATACTATCCCATTAGAGAATAATGTATCGTCTCTTACAAGCTGCCATTTGAAGACTGGGTGTTTGTTATTCCATCCATTTTTCCATAGCACAGTCAGTTTTCTTCTGCTTTTGCTCATGCTCTATCAACAGCGGTCTTATCTTCACCCCCTATATAGATGAACGAATGCAATGCTGCCACCTTCAGGTCCCACCTATATACAACTGGAAATTATAAATTAAGGCTTTCCATTAACACACACACACACACACACACACACACACACACACACGTATGTATGTATGTATGTATGTATGTATGTATGTATGTATGTATTCATGGAGTATAAATTTAAGTCTGTTTCAAAAATAATGTTAAAGCTCATGCTATTCTTCGAATTCCTGCCTGTTTTCCAGCCTTCTTAATTTAGTATCTGCTTTGTGCAGTCCTTGCTAAGTGGCAAGTTCACCCTCTGTTTTCTCACATTATGTCTGGTTCTTTCCTTGTTCTGATCTAGTACTGACTACGGAGGATTATGCATTTGGCTCCAGAGGGTCGATGCTCTCCTTTGTCTGTGGACTCTGGAATACTTATTTGCATTATTCTTGCAAACTCTGCTACTTTATAGCCTAGGAATGTCAGGCACATGAACAGAGATAAAGGCCACTTGTAATCTCATGCTGTTGTAACATATCCTGTTTATAGAATTATTTTCTCCAATTTTCCAAATCCTTTTCATGAGTCACATCCTAACTCAAATCCCCACTCTGCCCTAAACCCAATTTCCCCAGAAACCTATCATCACATTAATCTCCACTTATCAGTAATGAATATAATTTAATACTTAATTGTTCTCTAGTTGCCTCATTTACGCTCATTTAGGTTTATGATTATTTGATAAAGCCACTGAAGCAAATACTTCTTTTGTTTTCTCCACATTCTCTAGCGCAATAGAAGACACTTAGTAAATAATAACTCCATAAAAGTTATTTATGTGAGATACATCAAAGTGTTCAGTAAAATCAGATTTCACATATCCATCCCTTTCTTATTCCTTAGTAGGACACAGATAAAAAGTAAAATCAGTCATGAGCACCTTGCTCCTCATAATTTGGCAATATGCTATATTATTCTTGGAACATACAAACCAGTTGCTTAATGTAGGCAGGTCTTGCTTTGCATAGAAGTGCAAAGTCATAAACATGACTGTGCAAGCTGAAACTATGCAAGGCAATCTTTATCAATGGGAAACTTATGATTTTTCAATGACCTATGACATTTTTGTCAAAATGTTAAAAATTCTTACTTTTATAAATAAGGAAATTAAAACTAGTAAAATGTGTATTTTGCACATCATCATTTAAAACAGGATAATAAAACGTTTTATTTCTTTGCAAAAATTATCAAGAGTAATTTGAACAGTGTTTCCTTTCTTTTCATGGTATAGTTTATGATTTGGAGTGAGCTTCTTTTCTATGCCATGTTAGATTTAAATACTCCTTTCTAAGTTTGGATCAACTACTTTATCTTTTGCACTTTCAGTGTCAGAAAATGTTTCCCAGAATTCCTTGAAAGTAAAGTTATTTTGCCAACATTACTTCCTCTAGGACACTTGTATTACTTTTGTCACAACCACATTCCTCCTTTACATCTAAAAGTTCACCTTCAGGAAGTTCTTCTGGTCACATATTTAGAATCTTTGAAGCAGTAGCAATGTCAACGTTCCCATTACCACTAATGTTCAATTTGAATTTCACTTTCAGTAATATCATTTTTCGTTTCTTCACTGAACTTTTATCTTTATTGGAAAATTCTCTCTTTCGATTACCATTATTTTTTTTTAAATGTCACATAAGTTTATCACTGGGAGACAAGGAAGCAACATAGCTACACACTTTGCTGTCTGTGCAGGAATTGAATAACAGGTGCATAGTGATCAATTACTCCCAGACTTTGAAAGAAGTGATGTAATTGGTCATTGATCATGATGCACATCTATTATTTATGTAGTAGTTTGTGAACTGAAGAGCTAGCAGCTAAGTTTGTACTTTATAAATTTATTTGAGTTTATATATAGTGGTACTTGAACCATGAACCATGTTGTTGAGGGACTGCTTTATTTTATCTTATTTTACTTCATTATTTTATTTTATTCAATTTATTTTATAGATCAGGCAACCCTTGGTTGACCTCATAGACTACAAGGACTTGTCAGTTTACAATCCCTTATCTTTTAATTTTTTACACCTACAGCACCTGGTCTTTTTAGGTGGTCTTCCTTCATTCAAGAACTAATCAAGTCCAAACCTGCTTAGTTTCTGACATCAGACAGGATTGGGCTTGTTCAGGGTAGCATGGCTGTAGACCAGGACTGGTTAATTATTTAACTAAAATGTGGTAAACAAAATGTAAGTATATCTGAGCTATGTAAAGCAAGGGTATCCTGTGTTTGGTTTTTAAATTTTTTAGATTGATCATTTTATAATTTCAAAGACTAATCTTCTCTTCCTCTTCTACATTTTTCCTAAAATAAACATATTATTTTCCTTCTACTAATTTTCAAGAATTTATTCTATACTCCTTTTCTCAAAAATTGAAGTTAATGGCAATGCAAATGTATCTGCAGTTGTTTAAGTGTGCTTTTCAAATATTCTATATGTTTTCCTAATAGCTTAAATCTTGTGTGTTTTAAATGTGCTTGGAACATGATTCAGCCAATCATCTAACACATAATCTTATTTAAAGGGGTAGATATATTTAAGGAACACTTTACTGATTTTATCGTTTGCTTAGTTTTATTTTTCTATTTTCTATTTCAATCCTCTCAGTTTGTTTTATATTTTTCTAATTTCAGTGGTCTGACCTAATTACTACTTGTTTTTTTTTTTTCCAATTAACCTGAAAATATAGATTTTAAACTTATCAAGATATTGTTTTCCAAAGCTTTTGAGTATCTTTAAAACTGAATAATTTGCCCTGCTCTTTACTCCTTTTAATATGTTAGTGAGTGAACATAATAAAGTTTAAAAATCTGATTATTTTCAAACTTATTAATTTCCTTCCCTAGCATCCATGCCACCTAATTGTTATTACATTATCAGCACAACTTTCTTCAAAAGCTAAAGCACCTATTTTTCTAAGAAAATTCTATCTCCCTACCTTTGCATGCAAAACATATCCAAGTTATCCTGTTTTTTTTTTTTTTCTAAATTCTATCACCCATGTTAGATGTTTCCAAGAATCACATATTTTTAGCACTATTGTCTTAAAATTTCACAGCAAACTTCACCTAGTTTATTACCTGGTCTTACTTTATTCTTATCATTAAACTAGTCAATAGATGTCAGTCAATAGATCTGACAAAGATGTTTTTCTTACTAAAAAGAAGAGTAGCTGTACGGAGTTGTTGAAATGCACTCATCTAGAATTCAGCTGATCTGAATTCTGCTCCTAGCTCTTATCTAAGCAGTGTGACCTTTAGAAAATCAGTTTTCCTAAGTATCGGTTCCATTATCTGTAAAATGGTAAAGAGAAGAAAGATTGGAAATAGACAATTTCTATGTTTCTTTGCCTCTGTGTTTTATCCTGATTAAAATATTTCTGTCATTGTGGTAGCCTTGTCCCCTCAACTAGGAATATGAGTATGTTGACTGTGAGACTCCTCCCCACCTCAATTATTGTGTCTAAAGACTCCCCCAATTGAAAATAGAGTGTATCTGATTCTAGTCTATTCCCAAACAAATCAGACATATTAAGTAGTAAAGATTAATTCTGATGTGACTGACAATCATATATTATAAAGTTTTGTGGTCCTGTTGGTGCTTTCACAGTTGAAAGAAAAGATTTGCCTTTCTTTTGGTATTGTTTTACTGGAGTGTTGTATTAGAGTTTTAATCAGAAAGACACAGTCCTCAACAAGTATTTACAAAAGAAAGAATCTATTATAGAGATTTCTTTTCACATGAATGATGGAAGGCCTAGACAGTCAAACAGGTGATAGCGAGCAGTTTCAGATTTTAGGAACAACATGAAACCACCCCAGCCCTAAGCAAGAGGGACTAAGAGAAGAGGCACTGTTACCAGAGGGCAAGAACCAGAGTCACCTCCAGATGAAGGTGAATCACTGCAGGAGTGTCCTTTGGGAGCTGGAACCACAGAGAAGTCACAGCCCCCACCAGATTGTTGCCTGGAGGAGAAGGGGGAGGAGAAGGAGGAAGAGGAACAACACACTAGTTATCTCCTATTTCACCCTTCCCCCCCATTATCAACTTGCAATTCACAGCAGTGACTCATTAGTTGTACTCAGCCACAGGCCTGCTGATACTAAAGCTTGGGAGATGCAGCCTACAGAGGCTAGACTTGCAGGAGAAAGAGTGTGGTGTGGACCTGAGGTCTAATAGGCCCAAGACAGCATAAGTAAGGATAGGTACACTGGTTTTTTCTTTCTACAAAATAATACATCCTTTGTCTGAGAGAGCTGCTGCTCATTCTGTTCATTTTTATGTGTGGGAAGCAAATCAAATCCCTTCTACAATAAAGATAACCTTCATCAAAAATGATATATGGCTTTTAATTATTTAGCAAAATGCAAGAAATTTGCCAAAGCCATCTAATGCAGGGGATATTTTTCTCATAATTTAATTAGCTAGATTTGTATTACAAATTAGAATGAGTCTCTGAGAAATTCAAAGGCCTACCTGGACTTCTAGTGGAGAGAGAGAATTACGGACCTATTCCATAACCACTGAAGCCTTTCTCTCTGCTTATACAGACAATGTCAAATATGGCCGATTGTCCTGGGAAGTGATTTTCTAACCTTTCTGTGCTCTATTCTCTCTAGGTAATTCACAAGACAGAAGCTGGAGAAACCAGGGCTAGATGCCATCTAAGAACCTTAAGCATTTTTTAGCTTCTAGTCATCAATATAGAGATATTAGCTAAAGAGCACAGGTCTAACATGCTAGGCTTTATTCTAGTAGTTTTAGCTCTCTTAAATTATTTACATTTACTTTATATATTAACAACTTTAATATTCTTTAGTGCAGCCAATTCCATCTAACTACTTAGAGTGACTCCAAATCACTACGCAGTCTCATGTTTGTAGGTTTTTGCATATAGTTGCTGCTTACTGAAATGCCTTTCCCCCTAACTTATCTGGCTACTCCTTTTCACTTATTTATTTGTAAAATATGTGTTGAGTATTTATGATATGGAAGTCTCTTTGCCACCATCTTGAAGCTTAAGTGATTATAGTTATATGCAAGGGGACTCTGGGAGCATGGAGGAGAAGTATCTCAATGCCATTTGGGTAAAGTGATGGTATAAAGAGCAACAGGAGTTAGCACTAACTTAAGAAATGTCGACTCTTTAAGGTCTTCCTTGACTGACCACCGCTTGAATCAATAATGTCAGCATGGCAGTTAACATTATCTTTTCAGTGTTAATTTTATTTGCATTTTATTATATGAAGAGCTTGTATAGACAGAAGCTTCTCAATGCAGTTCCAGAAAGTAGGATGAAGACCAATGGTAGAAAGGTAACAAACTTCCTAATTTGTTTTTACCTTAAAGATTAAATATTTGAATGTTAAGAGAGACCCCAAATCTGACCCCACTTGAAGTGGTAGGAGCTCTGTTATCAGAAGTATTAAAACAGAAACTAGGCAGCCCCATGAATATTACATGTAACGCATTGAGTAGAAGTTTGATATAGTGACTACATAGATTACTTCAGACACTAATTATTTAATTTTTAATATACACTAGATATCTCTGCATATAATTAAAATATGCAAAATATACAAAAATAAGGGAGTTGATTGTCCAGTGATATTACTTTCCCTTCTTCACCAAGTTTTTTTAATACATTATAAAAAAGACAAAACTGAAAGTAATGTCCACCACTTTTGAAACCCTACTATCTTCTATGCACAGTGCTAGGTGCTAGGTAAGTATAATCTTTAATCTTCATAAAAGTTCTGCAAGGTAGGCATTATTTTAAAAATAAGAATTAGAGTGGTTAAATCGCTTATCCAAAGTTACTGATTGAATCAAAGAGCTAAAATGGTATCCGAGTTTGACTCCAGATTCTGTACTACTTTACTGTGTTGTGTGAGTCTCACTTATGGATATCAACTTTAAAAACATGAATCACTAAATATTTATTGAATTCTTGTACTTTAACAGCACTAGGAAGGAGTAATAAAATTTTTAAATAAATATAAAATATAGCTTTTGCTCTCAGAAATTGACCTACCTAGTTAGAAAAAGAAGGTGCTGAATGTTGAAAGGCTAGCAAGTCAAAAACACGAGCACAACAGATAAATCTTAAATTAATTTTATATCTAGAATGTAAAATAGGTTTTCTTCTTAGGAATCAGTTAGCCAATTATAATCTTTATACTTCTAATTAGATTTGGAAGGCAAGATTTAAGAATGTCTAAATATCACCCTTTCATGGCCAAAAGACTATACTAATGGTTTTTACTAAAAAGGACAGTAATATGCTATTGCTAATCACCTCATCAGTGATTTTTGCACATAAAATTTGCCCTTTGATTTACAAGTCCAGCTGCTATTTGCACAACACAGTATTATTTGCATTTCCTTCTCTTTAAACTCATAGCATACTTGAAATCTTTGTTCAAGAATCACCCCATCATACCAGCCTGCTGTTCTACCAGCTGCTCTGCTCTCTGCTACTGCTGCTTTATTCACAATTTCTACTAGGCTGTGTTGTTTCCAGTGTGCCATATGCAGTCAATTAATTTTAGGTCTGAATTCCTTCATAGTATATGGATGTCATCTGGAGTCTATTGTCTAAATTGTATGAGTGACATGGAACAGTGTTTTATTTGACAGGTAACAAAATTATGGACCTTAGATATAAGATATCTGCGTAACAATGAGCTACCTCTAGTCCATTAATTTCCAGCCTATGGGGAGCATATCTCTACCGGTCTAAGGACATATGACAAGCAGTTCTCAAACTCATATTCTTGACATAAGCAGAATAAATAATGTGTCATAAGCATATATACATTACTATTTTCATATATGTATGATTAAGTAAATCAATTTATTCAAACAATTACTGAATTCATATAGCTTTTTATCACTTTTTTTAAACCAGTTGACACTTAAAGATATAGATATCTGTTGCAGATTAGCTTTTTTGGAAATTGACTCTGAGATGGAGTTTAGCCTGCAGGATGTTTATTAAGAGGTATCTGTGGAAGTGAGATGAAAGAGCAAGAGTGAACACAGAGAGAAATTGAGCTCTGATGCAGGACAAATGACAGCCTGAGCTAACTCCACGGGGGACTCTGGGATTAGAAATTCCCATTAGAATAGTTACAAGTCAGTTTGAGATTAGTCATTACATGTGAGCTAATCAGGAAGGTTTGTGATGTTGGGCAAGGAGGCTTTCAGGAGCCAAGGCAATTCATAAAGATGATTGACTATCAAAAGCTTTCCCAATATCTTTTTCAGCAGCTAGAATAACAAATATTTCATTGAGGGCAGCACAACACAGTGTCCACAAAAGGCCCATGTTTGTACCACTTGGAGCAACAATTCATATACATACAACAGCTGAACAGTTTTTTCAAGATTCCAATGGACCTCTCTTCTAGAGGGAAACTTAGAAGAGAAAGGTTAGTAGGGAAACAACTACAGCCTCACACTGCTTTCAGAACTAGAACTAATATTGATCATTTTCCTCTTTCATTCGTGTCCCCATGACCACTTCAACATATGTCATATCAGTGTGGGGATGACTGATGACAGAGCCTGTCTAAAATTAATTGGCCACATTTTTTTTGTCAAGTTGGTGCCGCTTCCCTGATGGATGCTCACTGGTGGATACTAGCATACAATATGAATATTAACTTGTGCCCATTGCCTGTGTCCAACCATATACCTTTAGCCCAGACTTGCTTTCCTAAGTATCCCTACTCCCTGTCAAACTTTGTGAACAAAACTCAGGCTTAGCAATAGATCCTCAATTTGTCTATAGGTATAAGCTAAAAAAGAGGTGCTCATCCCACAGAAGATGGCATGGGTGTTTGGGATACCTGCTCTTGTGCACTTTGGTCCTCTTCATTCTAGAACCCAAGTGTGCCACTTCTAAACTACAGCAGCCAACCCAAACTTATGACTTGGTGTGCCTGACAGAAATTCACTCATAATGAGTAGTTACTGTTCCATGGTCACTGGCACCTGTATTAATTTTCTATGGCTGCTGGCACAAAGTACCTCAAATCTGGTGGCTTAGAGAACACATATTTATCCTATTATATTTTTGGAGGCCAGAAATCCAAAATCAGTATCTTTGGGCCAAGATTAAAAAATTGGCAGGACTACACTCTCAAAATGCTCTAAGGAAGAATCCATTCCTTGCCTCTTCCAGTTTCTGGTGACTGCCATTATTCTTTGGTTATGGCTGCATCTCTCTAACCTCTACTTCCATGTTTGCACCACTTCCTCCTCCTCCTCAGTTTATATTAAATTTCTCTCCCTTTCTCTTATAAGAGATACACATGAATATATTTAAGCTCACCCAGATAATCCAGGATAATCTTTCCATCTCAAGATCCTTAATTCAATTATATTGAATGAGACTATAAAATAATATTCACAGGTTCCAAGAATCGGGATGTGGGTATCTTTTTGAGAGCCATTGCTCAGCCTGTCACAGTACCTCATAGTTAGGCACTCCATCCCTACCAGCATTCACTAGCAGACCTGGAAGCTGTCATTCACAAGTGAACATTTGTCTGCTGGAGATTGTGTGACATTACTAAGAAAACTAGCAATCTAAATTGTGAGTCTCCCTTATGGATAGCATCTTTTCCCACCACTGATATGGCTTATGATATGGGGTCTGTAGGGTCAGATGGCCTAAGTGACAGAGAAGCTTGTAACATGGTCTGGACCTGATGCAGAGCCCCTTTCTGCTCTGGGTGACTCTAAAATCTGGCAACATTTAGTATTATCCAGATAATGGATTAGAACATTATCCCATATATGGAAAATGCTGCCTCAAGAGCACAATGAGTTCTACATGGTTTTGTAGAACTCTCCCTTTGCCATAATGAAAGGTAAGAATTGCAATAATCTTTCATTTGTCTTTGATGAAATGTTTTAGCATGCTCCTGACCACTGGACTCCTAAAAATGTTATTAATGAGGCAGGCTTTTGACTCTTCACAGAGCTTATCTCCTTTCATTTTACCAAGGTTTCTCACCCTCAAATCATCTTTTGCACATGCTATCTGACCAGCATTATGTCATGGACCAATATTTCATGTGGACATTCTGCATGTGACACCATGAAGAATATCCAGACAGAACAGACCACTTTATGCTATATTATGACAGAAGATGGGAGAGATAATGCAGTCCTATAGCAAAACTGCAAATATGTATTGCTGTTCTTTCTGTGTAAATGCAAGCCATTTTTGGTTCTCTTTTTGATAAGAATGTAAAATAACCTATTTATCAGATCAATTATTGTATACCATGAACCTGAGGCCATATTAAACTCTTCTAGCAAAAGTAGAGCACATAGAGCATAGCGAATGCAAATGGGGATTCTTTTTGATTGAGTTATGGCAGTTATTTTTCAGAATATTTCTGGTTGTGGCATGGGTGCACAACAGGTAAAGTAATGAAGATATGATAGAAACCAGCACTCCCACACCCTTTTGAAATTCGTAGGCTTAGGATATCCAAAATTTTTGTAATGCTTTACTTTTGTCTCAGAGGGAGAAACTATTTCTATCTTCCAAGATTATTCACTAAAAAAAATCCTTAAAAGATACTCTAGAACAAAGAAAATCAGTGCCTCCTATCACAAAACTTACAGAAACACTGTAGATGTGGAAGGAATAGTTTCTCAGTGAATGAGACTTTGAAAAAAGCAATTCAGTGGAATGATGGGATTGAAAATCTAAGCAGAAGTAATTCTATAGACTAGAGAATGGGAATAGAAGAATTAGAGAAGAATCAGGAAAGAATCAGACAATTCTTTTGAAGAATTTTGCCGCAAAGCAGGGCAGATAGCTAGAATAAAAATATACTCAAGACAAACTTCTTTTAATTTTTTAAAGTAGAAGAAACAAAAGTATGTATGCTGATGAGAATGACCTATTAAAGAAGAAAAAATTTCTAATATGGGAAAGGGGAGGCAAAATTACTGAAATAGTGCCTTTGAGTAGAGAAATAGAATAAGATTTATATGAAAGTATAAGTTTCAATCTTGAGATTGTAGCTTTTGGAGAGAAGAGATCATAAGAATATGGATTAAATAGATGAATAGATGTGGTGGTGAGTGTGTGGAAGCTTTCTTTTGATTACTTCAATTTTCTCAGCAAAGAAGAAAACAAGAGCAAAAATTTAAAGTGAAAATAAGAAAGCATTGGAGATTTAAGTAGAAAAGGGTAGATGTAAAACTGTATCTAGGAAAACAGGAGAGGGCATCGACCAGAAAACTATAGTATTGTTGCCAACAAATCCAGTCGAGGCATCTAGCCATGAATTTGAAGTTAAATCACTCAGCATGGTTTTGTCTCTTTCCAACCTTGATTAGTTGCCCAAGTGCAGGTGTGCATTAAATGGAAACTTGGAAATAACCAGTGTTTTAGATTTTCCCATCTTTTCTGCAGTTCACCTGCATTATCAAGGTTGGAGACAATCAAAAATATACGGGTCCTGATTCATCCTCATGCATTCCAGTTTTACTTGTTTTTCTCCCCTTCAAGTTTTTTATCGCCAATTGTTGACCCTGCTGACCTACAGCAACTTTTAGCCATCCACAGATGCAGAGACTAGAGTCTTCCATAGACTTCTTCACCAGTTCCTAAAATGTGTAAGGTCTAACCCACATAAAAAATTCCTAACTCCATATCACTTATAGTGTTTCTCTTTACCTAACTAGACCTCAGCTAATACAGGAGGCTCTTTACATTTTCCCACAGACCTTCTTAAATTGGGTCTGAGGGTCAGCTAGGTGCTTTTCTTATTTCTCATTGCTGTTTCCAAATAATTTTCCCTACTCTCCCCTAACTTTTGCCCGCCCCCCAATCTTATGTCATCAGATTATATCACCCACAACTTTGGATTGTTGCTTTCTTCTTGATGCTTTAATTCCTGGTTCACTGTCAATCTCTCGTAATACCAAGCCAGTCTCTCTTTCTCCCTTTTTTTCCTCTCTTGCTCTCTCTTTCATATCTGAAATTTTTTAAACATTTTTTTATATATTTTGTGTATTGAGGCACACTTTCTCTACAATAAAATGCAAAGGTTAAAGTATGCAGTTAAATTAGTTTTTCAGGTCAGTACATCCTTCGGTACATCACTAAATCAGATATAGAACTTTCATTTTCCCAGAAAATTCTGTGCCCATTCCCAGTGAGTCTGCCAATAGTTGATCCTGCTGACCTACAGCAACTTTTAGCTATTCACACATGCAGAAACTAGAGCCTTCCATAGACTTCTTCACCAGTTCCTAAAATGTGCAATGTCTAATTTGCATTCTATCAGTCAAGATAATTTACAATCCAATATCAATTTTGGTAACTTCAACATCCATATAGATAATGTTTCTGGCACCCTGTATTTTGAATTCTTTTTCTTCAAATATTGTTTTCTAACCCATTTTAACCACTTTGATCTTATGAAGAAAAACATTTTTTAATCCTATCATTTACTTTTCCTCATTTCCAGAATGTCCTCTCCCTCCTCCTCGCCCACTTTAGATTATCTAGCCATCATCATAATCATTCCCTTGCATGCACCCTCTAGTCGCTTGACACCCTCTTTCATTGCTTCTAACATTGACAAAGCAGATGACCTCCAGAAGGTGGAGACTTTCTCCATGGAACAGCATATAGACCTGGCATAGAACTTAGAGAAATGGAAAGAGGTGATTAAGAAGATTTTTGAGAAGCTAAGGGCCCAATCTGCTGTTTCACATAAACGAGGTGAGCCAGGAGAGCAGTGAAACTGTATTTCACTGGCACATTTCACTGACCTTCAGAGCACTCCAAATGTCTCTACACTCTTTCACCTTGAACTTCAGTCACAAAAAACCTACAAGGCTTCTCCCACAGTTCTTCCCCCTTTTGAGGCTTTGCTTAATCCATTTCTCTTCCTGGAGTTACTTACCCTCTCTTTATTCCTTAATTAAATCTATGAATATACTCTCAAGACTTAAATATGTACCTCCTCCTCCATGAATTCTTGGCACCCAAAATCTGGACCAATTGTTCTGTCTTTGGTACACACAGGATACTTTGCTTATGTACTTCATTTGGCAAATAGTAAAACTCAACACAATTATTATACTCAGGAAGTCTTAACTTATTGGAAAGCTGGACAATGTCATACTCTTCTCTGAATCACTTAGTGCTTCCTAAACAGTGGCTGCTTAGCAAATATAGATTGATCTGGAAAGGTGGTAGGTTTTCTCTTCATCTTTTCAAGTTGGTCACAATATTTTCAGAGCGGAGAGGAAGAAGCCAGGCTGATTTTGGCAATAGTCCTCAGTCTGAAGAAGGCTTTCACAGGCACCCAAAAGTTTTAAAATGTAAATCACTCTCTTCTACTCCTGTCTTCTACTCCTGGCAATAATAGGAATGATAGATAACACTTACTGAATGTTCACTGCATACATAACAGAATGCTGATTGCTTTTATTTTTTATTACTCATTTAAGTTTTTCTTTCCATCAAAGTCATACTGATACAAAGTTAAAAATCAAATTGTATTTGAAAACATACTTAACCATAGTTTTATGTCCTACTCAACTCCACCTTCCTCCAGTCTTGATCCCTAGAAGTAACCACCGACAACTTTCAACCTATCTTTCTGATATTTATCTTTATATTCCTAGATAATATACTCATCATGCTATTTCTTGATTTTTCAATTTTAGTTACCATCTATTGGTTTTCTGTTTTTATAAGATTTTAATTTCTTTATACTATTTCTCAAATTTCACCACCCATCATCTCAATATAATTATATCACAATTTTTACTTAAAGTAACAGAGTTTAGAATATTTTGACAGTTTACCACTAAGCCAAAGAGTAAACTATGGTTGTATTTTCTTTTGTACATTTCTTTTTGCTGGAGTCTATAAATTCCTTATTCTTTACTTGTTTAGTTTTAGATATATACTCTTATAATCTCCCCAAATTCCCCACAATGATAAGCCTTGATTAATGTGCTGGGCCCTCAGTGAGTCTTAAATTTAGGGACTCAAACACTTCACCAAATTTGACTGATGCATAAAATTTGCCATTTTGAGTGATTTTGTAAAAGACTTAAGAATTGTTAGGTGCATGGTCTTACTACTATAAAATTTCCACAAGGAAAAGTATCTAGGGCAGGAAAGGAAAGTAGAATGTGTGTGTGTGTGTGTGTGTGTGTGTGTATTTTTTTTTTTTTTTTACAAAACTGTCTATCTAGGCACAAACTAGTTTCTTATTTCCACTTTTATTTGGCATGTCTGCCAACATGCTATGTCACATAGTTTTCATTTTCTCTTCTAATTAAAGATTTTAAAAGAAACTTGGAGAACCTAAGCTATTTTTCTTCAATACTTCGTTATTCTTTCTGGGTCTCAGTTTTTCCATCAATATAATCATTTTTTTTTCTGCAATGAGAGAGAAAGAGAGAGATTTGAATATGCTATGCTGTTGGCTTTGAAAATGAGGGAAGAGGCCACCAGCTAAACAGTTCAGGCAGCCTCTAGAAGCTTAAAATGAAACACTAGAGCTTCCAGAAGGAGCCAGCCCCACTGACAACTTGATTTTAGCCCAGTAAGTCTTTGTGCCTGGGCTGTAGGACGCAAGAGGTAGGATCTATAATTTTTTTTTTTTAAGAAAAGAATACACAGTTTATTTCTCTCCATCCACTGTTTCACACTAGAGTCTAGTCAGGCACACAATACTTCAAGCAAAGACAAGTCTTTAATACTATAGAGTAATGGTTAACAGTGTAGGCCTCAGAGCCAGGCTGCCTGGGTTGAAATGCTGACTCTGCCACTTGCCAGCTTTCTATTTTTCTAAGCTTCAGTTTCCTCAATTGCAAAATAAAGATAATTAAAATTCCTTTCACAGAAGTTTTGTGAGAATTAAATAAATTAATCCATGTAAACAACTTAACATACTTTTTGGCACAAAGTAGAAATAAGCCTTACTCAGCAAGGATAAGTAATTAATAATATTAATTATCATAATTTTTATTAACATTAGTTTATTTTCTCAAATGCAAATATATTCCTATTCCCGCTGTATTGTTATTGCTCGCTCTTAACACTATGGCAAGATGCCAAATTGAATTCTTCTGTTAATGGCAAAATTTGAGCTATATTTCTGAAATGTCTTTCTTTTTTGTAATTCATGTGTTTTCTATTTTAAAAGAGTTAAGAGACTTGCCAAACAATACTATTTCAACATCCGTTAAACAAATAACAGAAATCTTATTGCCAAATGGCAAATGGCAGGAGTCTGAAAATATTGCTTTCCACATTATGAAAATATGATAGATTTCCCTCCATCCACCATGGATGGATCCGAAATATCCATTGGAATAAATCATCTCTGTTATCAACATAAAAACTGGCTTGACTTCATGAATGTTTTCTTATATAATTCAGGTTCTTTGCCATAGCTACTTTTTGTGATAAAATACTTTAGGAATACTTCTTCATAATAAGACATCAATGTCAGTAAATTAAACTGCAGTCAATTCTAGAAAGAATAAAATGAAGGAAGGAAGGAAGGAAGGAAGGAAGGAAGGAAGGAAGGAAGGAAGGAAGGAAGGAGGGAGGGAGGGAGGGAGGGAGGAACGAGGGAGGCTGTTCTGATGGTCAAGATTTTTATCCATTATTGCAGCATTGTGCCAAGTCTAGTTGTTTTGGGACTTATTTTTAGGTTAGCACTTATTTTCCCCCAAAATGGTTTGGGTCTCCATTATCATGCAAATTACTTTTCTTAATTAAAGTGGGTAGGTTCATAAACTGGAATTGAAAGTATCTGGCTCTTCCATGAAACTCTCTGTTCTGACGTTCATTATTTGAATCTTCTCTCACATTCTCACTACTGTTAATCAGAGGGCAAAAATGTTTCTGATTTAGACAGGTTATATTTAAAAAATTAATCTTATGAAATATAAAAAGTCACTCACTAGTTACTCAATGTTTGTTAAATAATAAAAATAATGAATAATAGACAATCAGACAATATATAAAAATAAGCATTATCTATTGCAACAAATATATGTCCAAATGAGTCTATGGTTTTAACACTAGAATATTATGTTATAAAGTTTGTAGTATTTAAGTTTAATTTTAAGGAGTGGAATGTTTAATTTTTTGCGTTTTTTAGTACAATTAGTTGAATTGTATAACAACCAGGCAAAACTTTTAATAAAATGTGATCAAAGTTTTGAAATATGAAGGTCTCTAAAATTCCTTTTGTTATGGTACCAATGCTTAGATTCCTTTCTTCCCCCAATTAATACCTGCATTTTCCTTGAGAGCACAGACTTTTGAACAAAGAACTCTAGGAAGCCCCTACCAGTAGTTCAGAGTTATCACTTAAGATTATACCTATTTGCTATAATTTATCTGAATCCAATCCTGTTATTTTTTAAATGAACCTGTTGAGGAACAAAGAAGTAAATTGATTTGTGTAAGGTCATAAAAAGTTATTCCCAAAACTAAAATAAAAACTCAAAACTCCTCCTAACCAGAACAGTGTTCTTTGTCTTCATCAAGCTGACCTCTATGCCATTCTTTTCTTCTCTGTTGCCATCACACATGCCCATACACTCACAAAGTCAAATGTGGTTATATATATGCACACACCTATTAAGGCTAAGGTGAATAACAACCTCTAAATAATTGTGAGAGCTATCTGATATTTAGCATGAGGCAAAAACAACAACAACAATAACACAACACTCACATTTGAGGCTTGCACACAGCTGTTGGATAATTGTACTTCCTGGCAAAATGATCAAATTGAACAATGTATAGCTCAAAGAGAGACTTCTTTGTCTTTCAATTTATACTGCACATTACATAATTGCTAAACATCACATTAAATAATTGTTAAATATCAGTTATATCATAAATATTTTGTCTTTAATTATATAATAATATAGTTTTGTCCTTGATTTTTTTTTTCCTGAGACATAAGTAACAGATCTCCCTCAATATCATACATACATAGTGGAGGTATGTCATCTTGAAATAAGAGAGTAATAATACAATTTTGCATTTCATTTTTATATTTAATTGATATATAATTCAGTGAAATAAAAAGTACCCTTTAAAAGTATATAATGCAATGGTTTTTACTATGTTGATAAAGTTTTGCTACCATCAACACATCTTCATGACTCAAAAATATAATAAAAGCCTGCATGCATGACCAATCATTTCTCATTTTCTCTTTTTTGAGCCTTTCAACCTCAGTATATTTACCTGTTCTGTGGATTTCACATAAATGGAATCATACAATATGTTGCCTTTTCTGTCTGGCTTCTTTCACCTACCATACTGATTGTGCTTATATCTTGAAATCTCCTTTTCTAGTTTGATGATTTATTTAATATTTTTATAATTTTTAACTTGTATCATTTAAAATAAAGTATTTTATACAATAATGTATGCTTTTAATTTTCTAGCTCTTTTAATTACAGTAATCTCAAATTATACATGTTATGATTTTATCCTTACAGTGTTTGATGTCTAGAAAAAAAAACAAGAAACTTAAATAAAAAATAGAAAAATAAAGAGAAATATAAAAAAATTTTAAAGTTATTAGGCCCTTGTAAAATATTTATTTGTTCTTTGTGATGAGGAAATATTTTATATATAATATAAATATATCTATTAATATAAAATATATAAGATATCAATATATAGACAGAAAATATCAATATGTAGATATAATAATGTATCTAATATGTAGAATACTGTGTGTGTGTATATATATATATATACATACACACACATAAGAAAAGAATTTTCTTTTTAACTAATTGAATTGGATTAGAATATTATCAAGTCACTTCTCCTTATCAAAAAATACTCCCAGTTTCCATAATATTTATGTCCTTTCTTTTTTTTATAGAACTGTAAGAGACATTAAATAAGCTACATATTTATATAAATGGTTATCAGTCATGGCAGTACATTTGAATTTTGAAAGAAAAATATAGAGCCAAAGCAGCTTTATGTCACTAAAGGTTTATTCAAGGGTACATACTTAAAAGAGTATGTACTATTAGTATATACTATTAGTTCATTCTTTAAAAAGACTATGTTAGCAATGATAATAATCCCTCATCTTTTCATAAACCTTAATATCAGTTTTATGCTCATATTTGCATCTAAATATGAATAAAGAATTTCATTTTAGAAAACAAAAATAGAATCAATCTAAACTATATCATTCTCTCTTCTCTATTTGAAAATGTTTATTGAATTATGCCCATAACACTACAAGACTATCCTAAATTTGAATCAATAAATGTCATCTCTGTATGCAAATAAGGCACAAAATAGCATTTGCTTATAACAGCAAAGATGTTAGAACAACAATATTGTGTAGTCCTGTATTTTTGCTAATTGATTTGGCTCCCCTCTCACTCTCATGTACACATTTGCTGACATAAAATTTATCACTCATTTTTTAATTAAATTGTTGAAGCATGATGGAGAAGTCTTGGTTTTGAGAATGATTGCATTTTATTCTCTTATTTGGCTAATTTTAAGATAGTTTTAAAACATTCTTTGGAGATAAAGCCCTAATTAAAACTTATTAAATATTGTAAAGATGTTAATGTCTTTTGATATTAATCTCAGTATTATATATTATATAATTATGATTTTTTTATACTTCTTTCTTGTTTTGTAGTTATGTGGTCTTTCAATTAGTTTATTACTCATAAATTATAGTACTCTGAAGCTATAGCAGACTCAGTGGTTATATAGTTCTGGAAAGATCTATTACTATCATCAAAGGTAACTGGATGCTTATTCTATTTTTAAACATTTATATGCATAAAAATTTTCTAGTTCTTTGACAAGCCTATTCAGTATAGAATAATAGTTTTGGCATGTGGTTATAGCTACTATAACTTTCAATATACCTGGAAGGAGAAACTGGGATACATATGGATAAAAGAATTAGGAGACTATGCTCACTGGTGGATCTAAAATCTGTCACTTCACTGATGTTCTTCTTGCAGACCACCTTCAACCCCCTTCCCACCTAATTGGATTCAGACAATGGATTCTGAGATTTTTATCCTTCCAGCTTAACTCTTATCCTTTCATCTCCAAAGTTTTCTCTAGTCACAAGATATTTTTGTTAACCACGTTTTAGATGAATTCAAATTCATCTAAAGCACTTCCTTCCTGCAGTGCATTATAGAAACATCGAGAAACAAAAAACAATGAGTTATGGTCTCTGAAAATAAGGATTCCTGATTTTATAAGTAGATAGACATGTTTAAATATCTGTGACATCGTGAAGACTGAGATTGATGCTACAGTAAAATTAGACTTTACTTTCAGTTTCAACATTATGACCTTGAGTAAGATATTAAGCCTCTAAAAGCATTCATCACCTCATTTATAAATGAGGTTATTCATGCAAACCACTTGGCCCAGTGCCAAGTTCTAAAAAGTTTTTTGACTACTTTTAGCTACTTGTTACTTGAATGATAGCAATCTATATTTCTACAAAATCAAAAGAGGTCTACAAGATGCCATGAAACATCTCTTTCTCTAAATTGTATGAAATCTCTGAATTGCAACAAACAATATTTTTATTGCATATACCTGAGAATATAGGGATATCTAAATGATATAGATACATAAGTTTACTCCTCTGCATTTTGCTCATGAATTCATATTTCTGTCTATCCAATTCCAGCCTGCAACCTATTATTGACTGATTATAATTTTAGTTAAATACTTTTGTTAATATGGGAAAAAAAATACTTGCTCAGCTCAGCATTTGTGATGTAAAAAAAAAAAAATAACACATTTTTTTTCTTTGAAAATGACAAGGTTAAAATAAACATTTATTCAGTGAAATAAAATATTGGCATATGAATACAAACATAGATACCTTATTTGACGAGTTTAGAAAATAAATTAGGAAGAAAGTTGTGTACTTTGAGATCCAGTATAGAGTTTATTCATTAATTTTAAAAGTTCAATTTATCCTTTTATATATAATTCAAAAGAAAATATAATTGAAAGGAAGTAAAAAATAAGTTAAATAGCTCATTTTATCCTAACAAATTATAGTATTTTAAGCTCTAAGAACCACAAATCAAAATAACACTGTTAAGTATTCTGCAGCAAACTCACATCTGTCCAAACTCAGACAATTTTGAGGGCATAATAAGAATAGTGAAATTATCTCTTCTGCTCACCTGGCTGCACAGTTCTGTTTCCAATATTTTCCTGGGTCTATAGAACACTTCTTCAATTATTCCCAGAATCTCAGAGATAGTCTCTACACACTCCAAGAACCCTCTTGGATTCTTTTGCCTTTTTAAGAAATGGCTACAGATTGCCTGAAATAAATAGCTTTAATCATTTGTCTATATCCCTACCTTCCTTCTATGAAATTTTATTAAAATAAATGAAATGTTCTTATGAGTCTAGAAAACTCTGGCTGCATTCTGTTAAAAAAAAAAACAGCTAGATTTTAGACTTTGACCTTAGAGCACCTAATATATAAGAATTTAAAAAGTGTTGTCCTCCCCCATATCTCCTCAGTTAACCAATGAACTACTCAAGAAATGATATTTCTTGATATTTGAAATGATATTTCTTAACCCCAACATATGTTTCACTGGTCTCTCCAGGTACTTGGAACATGTTGAACAAACAAGTAAAATGCTGTTTGAGATAACCAAATGTTCAACATATCCTATGCTGGGGGCCATTCTGAAAACATCCCAAACACAAATATAGATTCTAAAATGTAATTGCACATATGTGCACTCTTTAGTACATTTCATAAATATTTTACTAGACTATTCTTTAATATTGTATTTTAAATATTAATTTATATTGACTTTGATAGATGTTCTAGGGCAGAAATCAAACAATGAAGAGATAGATCACATGCAATGAATTTTAATAAATGCTACTAGATCATATAAATAAAAAGGAATATTTTAATTTAATACGATGGGAAGAAGCATTAGGTTGAGGTTTAACTAACAATATTTATATAAATAATATAATTATTATTGATTACATAGATGTAGTACTTCAAGATTTCAATTATTAAGATACAGTTTAAAAATATATATATAAAATTATTCATATTCTAGAATATTTCTAAGAAACATGTTACAGAAAAATTGGTTTAAATATCCAATTGTTTGAAAAATACTAAAATTACTTAAATATACTAACAATAAATACGTTTAGGGAATGAGAAAGAGCAATTTAGATTAAATATTAATGCCTAATATTTCGAACCATTGGTTTTGAAATGGTGATTTGTGCAGCTGTAGAGGTTTTTCCTTTATACTTTCCTCCGTCTAATCTATATGAGCCTCTGTGTAATAGCTCTGACAAAAGAACTTGTTATGTTCTTGTATTGCATCATATAGAGTAGTAGGAATATGGCGCTGAAGTCTGCTCATATCTTCTTCTTGAATAGTCTATTTTTCACACAGCAGCTAGAGAGACACTTTAATATGCTGCCCAAAGGGAAACATGCTGAATATCTATGCATGTTTCATACATAAGGACTATGCAAATCTTATCACTTGTATCTACCCTTGTGCCTGGTAGACTAGAGGTGCTCGTGTCTAGATTCAGTTAAATATTTACTCAGCACCTATGACCATAATGGGAGTGAATATATATTAGAATTTACAATGTGTTAGTCACTGTTCTAAATGTTGCATATATTCATTTTTTCATCTTTATGGTACTATTATTATCTTCATTTTATAAATACAGAAAAAAAACTGAGGCACAGAGAGGTGATGTAATCTACCTAAGGTCACATAGCTAGTTAAGAAGTAGAGCAAGGAGTCCAAATCCAGAGCTCATGCTCCCATTCTGCTTTGTATAGTATCGGTGAAGGGAGTAAGAATTGATTCAAGGCGTACAAAAATAATAAAAGCACAGCCCCTGTTCACAAAGTGTTTACTATTTAGCAGAAGGGAAACAAACATATTTTTAATGTAAGGTAAGTGATAATCTCGACACTAACAAATATTTATTGAGTTTATGTATTCTGAGCTTTGTATCAATTCTCTTACATGTATTGTTTATTTTAAATCTCCCAAGAGTCCATGATTTTTTTTTTAGATTAGAAAATTAAGATAACCTTGCCCAAGATGAGAAAGAACAAATCAGCTCTTGGCTTCAGTCAGCTTGGAGCTGATCTGGTTCTAATAACAGGCCTTAGTATTCCTTTATTGAATATAAAAGAAATTCACAGAATGCAAACATCATCCAAGGACACTCTGTGACAATGACAAAGCAAGAAAAAAATGATTTCCTTCCATAATCAGAGCAAAGACAACAACAAACACACCATATAAGCCAGAAAATTTAGTAAACATCTGCCTCTCTCAGCTAATAAAGTGATTTCTCCTTTTTTGATCAATTTTATCTTTAGCTTACTTTGTTCCTCTAACCTTCTTGACAAAAATTGGTTCCACTTCAGGTGTATTTTTTGGCTGGTTCTACCAAAGTTCAGCTGAGACCCTCACTATTGGACCAGTACACTAGATTTAGTAATAACGTGTACATTGGAAACCCCTTGAAATTGTCATCTGTTCAGGTGGTCAAGGTGTCACCTGGCCACAGATGAGAAGGTTACTTTTACTCAGCATTGAGTTTATTTTGTTTTGTTTACTTAGGAATAAGTTCTCTTAGAGCTTTCTGGTCATATGAGCAGATTTATATTGATTTTCCGTAACTTGTTTTCTGGCTTTGTTATATTCACTGCTATGATCTGCTCTTGTCATCTACATGTGGAACAGTCTATAAAGAAGAGATAGACTTAGACTTGAGAAGTCCATCCTTGGGCTAGTTCTGAGGAAGGAGGAATTCAGATGTCCTCAGACTGTTGTCCTTTGGATAAAAAAAGTGCTTTAAGTCATCATTTCAAAACTTTGTAAGTTTTCCTTCAGTTGTGTGAGAAATGATTTATTTAGTTTTGTCTGCCCCGAGTCAGAGAGTTTTGTCTGGCCCCTGATCAGAACAAGTTCCAGAGACACAAGGGCGCATAGGTATGAACCTTACTGACTGCTGGAGTTCTCATGGGAACTTCTCAATCTAACACTTCTTTCAGGCCAAACCCCTGTTTCCTTTATGTTTTTCTAAATATAATCTAATCTTACCCTCTGACTGGTGACATTTCCCAGAGACAATTCAGAATTGCAGTGACTACTGGGGAACTTTTGACATTAGCAAGATGTTTATTTAATAGCTCCTTTGGAACAAAAGGGAAAGAAACACTCTGGAGAGATTGTCTTGTCTACAACAGAGATTATCTCATATAGACAACTCCTCTTCCATTTGTTTCTATAGTTCAGGGTTCAATAAACCCTGGCTTTTAAATTTTATGGCTTGATAAAATTGTTAAGAACTGTCTTTTATGTGTATATGTGTCAAAATAGGTTTTACTACATCTAAATTTTGTTTTCTCTCCTTGCAGATAGGATATAATAAATTATTTACAATGACAATTTAATATTTGTCTGAGGTTGGCTTCTTCTCACTTCTTATTTTCTATTTTTGTATTTCTCCCTCTTTTTTTTTTTTGGTGCTTGGGAAACTTTACAGAATAACAAATTAGAAAAATAATTTTGTTGGTATATGTGCACTCTGGGAATATCTAGTGTACATAAATACTATGTTCATTGCAACATTATTTACAATAGCCAAGATATGGAAGCACCCTAAGTGTCCATTGATAGACAATTAGATAAAGAAGATGTGGTACATATATACAATGGAATATAACTCAGTCATAAAAAAGAATGAAATTTTACTATTTGCAACAAGGATGGACCTAGAGAGCATTATGGTAAGTGAAATAAATCAGACAGAAAAAGACAAATAACATATGATTTCACTTACATGTGGAATCTACAAAGCAAAAGAAATAATCAAAACAAAAACAAACTCATAGATACAGAGAACAAACTGATGGTTGCCAGATGGGAGAGTGGTTAGGAGACTGGGTAAAACAGGTGAAGGGATTAAAAAGTGCATATTGGTAGTTATGGAGATGTAAAGTACAGCCTAGGGAATATAGTCAACAATACTATAATAAATATGTATGGTGCCAGGTGTGTACTACATCTATTGGTGATATGACTTCACAAGTTATATAAATGTCTAACCACTATACTGTGTTCCTGAGACTAATGTAACATTGGGTGTCAACTATAATTAAAAAATTAATTCTTTAAAAAATGTGGAAAGAAAATAGGTAAATAAAAAAATTAAAAAGAAATAAGCAAAATAAAAAAATGGTACTATTACATTTGTTTTAAAAATCATGGAGATTGAAAAGTACATTTACTTAATAGCCTTCAGTACTATAATTATGAGATTTTTTTTTTAAAAAATGACCTTAGTTCCAATAAAAAAGAATAACTCTTTGCATTATTTAAAGATTCTGTAAAATTTAGTTTACCAAATAAAAATAAAAATAATATCATCTCAATATTTAGATTTATACAGGAACAAGATTATATTTCACATGGTGTAAATTTCTTAAACTCGTTTCATGAGTTAAGTAAATTATTACTCTTTACATGATTTAAAAAATTTTTAAATATAAAAATTTGTATATATAAAAATTTGTATATATTTAAATAAGTATAATGATAATAATGGATGTCTAATTTTTAAAAGTTTAATTTTATGAAATTCTTGCAATGCTACCAATCACGAGGACTTAATGTATTAATGTAGATTATATTCCTGGTTCTTGACTAACGTTGAGGCCTTAGACTATCCAGGATTATAGAAACTAATGTAATAGCCACAGTAACTATTTAATTTTAAATTAATTGAAATTAAATAAATTAAATATTCAGTTCCTCATTTGTACTAAGCACAAGAGCCCAATAAGCATATATGGCCAGTGGCTACCTTACTGGAGAACACATATGTAGAACATTGTCACAATTACAGAGAGTTATGTTAGAACTGCCTTAAAGATATAATTAAGCTAACTAGTAAATAATCTTTGGGTGTCTGGATAATTTTTAAGAAATAGGAAAAAACATTGATCACTAAAAGGATTCTGCACCTAATTCCATCATGTGCTGAGGATTTTCCCACAGCACTAAGGAATTGTTGAACACTAGTTGATTTTCTTACAATTTAGTTTAATTCTGACTCTCCAACTGTGTCAGATTCCACAGGTTAAAGGCTCAGTCCTGAAAGGTTGCCTCTCCCAGACTCCCCTCAGATCTCAGTCACAAGGCCATGTTAATATCTGTTAACAAAAATTCCGAAAAAAAAGGATTTGCAAATCAGAGAACATAGCCCCCAGTATGAACTGAGGATAGGCTCTTAGGTTGCAGTGGGGACTATAGAGTAGGATGCAGGTTTTTTAAAAGGCAGAGTTGCAGATGCTGAGCTTAGAGAATTGCTAGAGAAACAAAGTTATAAACTCACAAATTCATTTTCTGATTGGTGGGGTCAAATGAACTTTCAACGGTAAAAACATTGGGTAGCATGATTACTCATTTATCAACATTCTAGTTTTGGTGCAGGCTCACAAAATAATGGCTTTTGGTAGAGCAGTTCCAGTACAGAGGGAACTAGTTATCAAACAGTGCAGTCAGTATGGGAGGCTGCTTACTCTACAGGTGGTTTCAGAGACCCCAGAGGGTAAAGTTATGCCTTGTAAGCAGTTTCAGAGCTCAAGCTGTTAAAGTCCCAAATGTTGAGTCACAAGGTAAAGTTCTTATAGGTCCTCACACCTGTGTTTCTGACCAACTGGCTATAGATTGGAGGTTCCAACAACCCCCTCCTCAGGTACAGTTGATTTGCTAAAGTGGCTAACAGAATTCAGAGAAGCACTTCAGTTATTAGATTATCAGTTTATTATAAAAAGATATAATTTAGGAATATCCAGATGGAAGAGATGCATAGTGCAAGGTACAGTGAAAGGAATACAGAGCTTCTATGTCCTCTCTAAAGTGTGCCATTTTCCTGGAATTTCCATGTGTTCTCTAACACAGAATACCTGTGAACCCAGTCCTTTTAGATTTTCGTGGAGGCTTCATTACATAGGCCTGGTTGATGAAATCATTAGTTTTTGCTAATTGATTCAACCTCCAGCCCCTCTTCCCTCCCTGGAGTTGGGGAGTGGGCTTGAAATTTCCAATCCTTTAATGCCCTATCCTCAGGGGGTACCAAAGCAACTTCTGTTAACAATTGGCTTCCTCGATTAATAACTGACAGTTTGCCCAATTCTTACCTTGTTTCTAACTTAGGACCAACTAGAAAAAGCCAAATATGCACCACTATCCATCCAGTCACATAAGATGCTCTTTTTTTAGTTAGCCTACCTGCAGCTTCCTTGTGCCAATAGACTCTACTAGACTTAGCGCACACATTCAGCCTTTCCCTTTTTCTATTATTAATTTTTACTACTTCTCGCCTGCTTTTGAGTCTCTGCCCAAATATAGGCAATGGTGGCTGACTCCCTTGTTATAGCAAACTCTGCATAAATAGCCTATGCCTGTTCTCATTTGGTTGATCTTCGTTTATTTCTGTAAACCCCAATTCGTTAGTTTTGTGTCTGAATATTTATGTTGTAAAATTCATTCATATTCTGTTGAGACGGCATTAGTTCATTTTTATTAATATACAACTATCACAAATTATTTGTTTTACTGTAAATGGCTGTTTGGTCTTTCCAGCTTTGGAATTAAAGGAATAAAGCTGCTATATCAATTTGTGTGTGTCATTTGGTGAATACAGCATATGTTTATATGGAACTCCTGGGTCATAGGTAGATGTATTTAGCTTTAGTAGATGCTGCCAAACAGAAGTATAATCTGATAGAATTTTATACTAAAATAATATCTATATATTTCTATACTTGAAAGTCTTAATTTTTTATACTTGAAAGTCATTTTTTCTGCAAAAAAAGTTGTAAAATTGAAATTTGATTTAAGCAAACTTCTGTGACCATAAGGCTATATTAAAATTAACCCCTTGCACTGAGTTATCATTGGTTATTGGTAATACCCAGTTGATAAAAATAACATATTACGAATTTGAGAAAATATTAATAAACATAAAAAGCAACATAGTACTAGGAAAGCATTACTTACAGAAATAATTAAGACTTTAAAAATTAGTTAATATATCAATGAATAAATATTAATTGTTGCTCAAATGAGATAATATTCAGCATTGCTTTTTTCTTATTTTTAATTTTCTATGTTAAGTGTTAAGTAACTGTGTTCACAACAAGTAGACGGGAATAGGAGTCCATTATCACAATATCAGTCCGTTATTTGAACTCCTTTTGAGTAATGTGCTAAAAATTACACAGCATTTTATCTCCAAAATGATTTTTGAATTATCTATAGCTTGACAAATAGATTATGTCCTCCTTCAGTACTGTTGAAAGTAAAAATTTTAAACCTCTGATTAGCAAAAAAATTTTTGTTTGTGCCCCAGAATTGTGTTGTTTGTTTGTTGTTATCTTTAGTGGGGGGATGCTTAGCACATCAATTGGGATGTTTGGAAGAGCTTTCTTTTACAAAGAGAGAAAAGGCATTTGTCTTAAGAAAGGTGTGGGTAAGGAGAACAACTAATAGCCTTCACCTCATACTCTTTTTTCTAAGTCTATTGATTTCAGGAAAGTACACACAGTAGTTGAAATTTTGGAATTTAATTTCCTTAAAATCAATTGAGTGTGAAGTCCTTGGTGTATACTTCAGTTTGAAGAATGTTGTGTTAGAGCAAGTATAAATGGTGAGATTTGGCTTTGAGCTATTATAGTTTGGACCTACGTTTGAACCTAGTGAAGAGTTACTGAATGTCTGTGGACCAGAATCAGTGTCATAATTAGTGCTGCACTTTAGGGAATAGAGAAGGGATGGAATCACCTCATCATTCAACAAATGCACTATTCTGTGTAGTATGGATTCGAAGATGAAGCAAATAAATCTCCTGACTTCCTGTAGTTTAGATTCTAATGGGAAAAGACAATAAATGAATACTAAATGAATACGAAATGAATACTAAAGAATGTCAGTGAGCGATGAATACTTTAAAAAATGTAAAACAGGGATTACTCTGGATAGTATGGATACAAAGCCCCTGTTTTATGAGTTTACATCCTAATGGAGGAGACTATAAATAAATGAAAACAAGAGCATAATTTCAGGTAGTGATAGTGCTATTAAAAAAGTTAGGGGGCATGTGAGGGTTAGAGAGTTTATTTTTAGAAGGGGTGGTCTGAGAGATGACATTTTAGGAGATCTGGGCTTCGACTTGAGTAAAATGATCAAGTATGCCATAGGAACATTTAACTATTAAAAAGAATTTCACCAATTAGAATAGCATCATGAAGGCCAGAAACCCAGTATACTTGACATATTTAAAGAAAACAAGAAAGCTAGCCTAGATGTAGCAGAGTTAGAAAGCATAGAAAAGTAGGAAATGAAGTTGGACAAGTAGCCAGGCGCAAAGTAACATAGGGCCCTGAGGGCATAGGAAAGACTGCTTTTCATGCTAGGGATGGAGAAAACACTTTGTCCTGATTTATGTATTAAAAGGTTCACTCTGGCCACTTAACCCAGAATAGAATGCAAGAAGAGGGATTAGGACCTCTTGGATTAGGCTGGTAGAGGAGAAGAGTAAGATTATAAGCAAGGGAAGCACTAATAATGATGTCTAACGTCTTTCTAAAAAATACTAGTTACAAAATGAGAAGAGGAAGACATATTCCTAAGACACTGAAGGCAGAGTAACAGAAGCCAAATATCGATGGCAGTGTCATAGGAAAGAATGGGGAAAATAGGAGGCAGCTCCAAGGCTCTGGAAATTGATAATTAGGAGGATGTTGGTAACATTAATCACAGTAAAACAGTGAAGACCAGTTTTGGAGAGAAAGGGGCAGATTTTGATTATAGTGAGTATATCTCAATGAAGATGTTTAGCCAATATAGGCCATCATTTACTCTTGTCTCCAAACAGAATTTGAAGCCACTTTCACAAGTCTCAAAGAGGAAAAAGCAAGGAACTATTCTTTTAGGAGTGATTACTACTATGGGCAAAATTGCTTACATGAGAGTGGGAAATGAAAAGCCTGGGAGATAGATTTATTTGTAAATTCCTTTTAAAAATGTGGCATAGCACAGTATGTAAAGATGGTTATGGAGCTACAATGCCAAAGTTCAAATTCCTGCTACACTCTTTTCTAGGTAACTTCGAGTGAAATCTTCTGGCCTTAATTTCATTATCTCAAAATTGCTATAATAGGACTTAACTGATTGGGTTATAGTGGAGCAGAAGTTGTTAATATAAATAAAGTTCATGGAATTTCATCGCATCTGTAAACCCTGAATTAAAAAATTTTATTTCTATTACTCTCTCATGAAAATCTTGTTTTCTTCAATCATGAAAGCAGCTAATAAAACATGATAGTGTTAGTAGTACGTATGGCTTTATTTCCTGTAGAAATGAGGTATTTTCATGTCGCAAAACAATGGTAGCAGGTATTTTCAAATATTGTCATTACTTCAAGATTACCACATTTACTAAAATTGCTGTTAGATACACTGTTAAATTGCATGATTTGCAGAAAGTATCTCCAGCCCTCATGCCACTTAGATGGCCAAGTGCCTTTTGGTCAACGATAATCACACCGTGAAGTCTTAAAGTTTATGTTTTGGTTCTCACATCAACATTGCTTTCCAGTATTCACAAATACAAATGTTTGTTGACCACCAGGTGGAAGGTGAATTGTTTTAATTTAATTAATGGTCTTTAATAATAATTGATTCCTTTGTAATCCTACATATTTAATTTTTTTGCATTTAGAAGTATTATTTTCAGACTGGGTCAATAGGCTTCATCAGGCTATGAAAGAGGTTCATGATCCAAGTGAAGAGATTTTGAGATAGAGGGATAAAAGCGTATATACGAAACAGTATAACAGTAATTGGTCGATATCAAATATTCAATTAGCAGTCTGCTGCTATTGTTCTTGAAGTGTTCAGAGAGCAGGAATTGAATTAAGTACTTTTTAGTTTTGCATTCGAAGAGTCTAGTGCAGCGCTCCGCACTCTGGCGGTCCACGAAGGCTGGAAGAAAGCTAAACGAATCAACCAAATGGTGTGTAGATTGGCTCCTGGGGGCCCCTCAATTGGGTCTGCAAGAAACAGCTGTCAAGCCGTGGGCGGCTTCTACGCACCCACGGGCTCTGGATTATGTCAGCGGGCTTCAGAGGCTCAGCACGGGAGTCACAGCTGTGTCCCTCAAACTGCCCACTGGGCAAGAGACGGCCCTTGGCAAGACTGAGCAGGTCCTTACTGAGTCCTCAAAGCTCTTCTCCATCACCAAGAAGGCAGTTACATCTGTCCGTGGCTCCAGGTGACATGCTGGACAGGCCCTTCGCCGATTCCTGGACTCTCGCACTGGCTTCCGTAGTCGGACGACACTCCGGCCAGGCCAGCGAGCAGGACCCGCACCCCCCGCCGCAGCGCAGGGCTCAGGGGCGCCCGCGGCGGGCGCCGCTCGGTGGCCACGCCCACTTCCTGCCCCGTCCCGCGCCGCTCCCGGTCGCCTCGGCCGCTGAACCGGATGCTGTCAGTCTCCTCCACGGCGTCCTCGGCCGCCGCGCGGGTCCCTGGCGGAGCCGCGGGCACGCACGCGGGCACAGGCAGGGGCTCCCGGCGGCTGGTGTGGCAGGCGCGGGCGCCGGTGGGAGCTGGGCGCGCACGGCTACCGGGCGTGGAGGAGACACTGCCCTGCGGCGATGGGGGCCAAGGGCGCTCCTTCACGCCGGAGGCAGGGCGGGCGGCGGCTGAGGTACCTGCCTACCGGCAGCTTTCCGTTTCTCCTGCTCCTGCTGCTGCTCTGCATCCAGCTCGGGGGAGGACAGAAGAAGAAGGAGGTACGAGGAAGCCCCGTGGCCTTCCCCCGCGGGCTCGGGAGGGCGAGGGCGGCCCTGGGCGTGCCCCGCGCGCCGCGTTGCTAGGCAGCCCCGCCGCGTTGCTAGGCAGCCGGGCCGCCGGGCGCGGGCGGCGGCCGCTGGGCGGCGGGAGCCCTGTCGGGGCGAAGCAATGGGCGAGGCCTTTAGGTCCTACGGATGCGGGGGTAAACCCAGTCCTTTCTCCTGAAACAGCGTAGCGTCCACGTCTGCGCCTCAGCCCTTCACGCCTTTCAGACACGGGGCGCTTTTGACCCCAAGTTGGAGGTGGACCTTCTGGCGCTTGAGGCCCTCAAAGGGGCGTGTTGGGTGTGGAAAAAACCCTTTGGGAATAGCAGACCTGCAGGAATTCGTTACTGGTTTCGGGAGGCAACAGAGCATGTTGAGAATGTGTTTTAAGCTACTGAATTACCCATTTTTATAGCTGTCTGTTCACGTCGAACTCGGTGTATAATTGTGAGAGTAACTCACATCGTTATGCACATTCGTGAAGGTCAGATCACCTGACTTCAGTCTTAAACCTCTCACCTTCGATGAGGGTGAGGGTGGAAGTAGCTGAAGTAGTTGTGGAGTTCCTTTCAGTTATCCATCTTTACCTTGGATAGTCAGACCTAGTAGAATCAGGAAGAAAATCATTTTGGAAATGGGAGTAAGGTGTCCAAAGCTGTATCATTGTAGTAAAGATGTTCTCTTCATATAATTCAGGATGGTTTTCCTGATGTTTTACACACGTGGCTCAAAGCTAATTCAGGTTTAAAATATCACCACAACTTTCTTGCTAGTTGGGTAGGGAGAGGGAAAAAAAAAAAGTCTTTGATCACACCAACAACATAATTCTGATTCTCTTGGTCTTTACCTTTTGCCTGAAAAAACTGAACTCAATTTCTTCTCTTTAGCTTTTTAATTTGAACACTACAGTAGGCCACACAAAATTCTTGATGGAGTTCAGCTAAGAGGTTTAGAGAAGAACCATTGTTAAATTAAAACTGTTTTCAAATATAAATTAAATATATATGTTTTCTAGCATTTGCTATTTATATACCATATTCCAAGTGTTTTAGATTTTTTAATTTTTCTTGAGAAAGAGATTAAAAAGTAGGGTTTTGTTGTTGTTGATTACCAGAGCAGACAGCAGTAAAAAAAATGAGGAACTGCAGGGAAATTATGATTTTCTTATCTCCTAGAAAGATTACAGTGACCACAGTAACTTTTAGTTGAGAGAGAAAAAAAAAAAACCTAAAAAGTCTAGAAAGCGTACATCTTCAAAACATCTTAGCATCTCCAATTATAAGACTACTTTAACATGTGAAAACTTTTGTTAATCTGGTATAATTGCAAATTACGATAACGTTTCCATTAAAATATATTCTATGAAATAAATTTTAAAAATGAAAAATTAGAAAATTGTTGATTAAAAAAAGATTGTCTTCCAAACCTCCTTTTCTTTTAAACAGGAGAGTCTAATACAGGCATAACTTGTTTTATTATACTTCTCTTTACTGAGCTTCACAGATTTGTTTTTTACAAATTCAAGGCAAGACACTTCACCAGCAAAAAGTTTATGACTCATTTTATTGCGATGCATGCTTTATTGTGGTGGCGGTCTGGAACTGAACTCACAATATCTCCAAGTTACTCTGCAGAATACACATATTTAAGGGAAAGAAGAGCAAAATAACAAATAGTTGAACTTTTAAAACACTATCCAGTGAACATGCATACCTCTGAGATGTCGTCCAGTTCTCTGTGTGGTACTCAGTACAAAAACTGTGATCTCTTCCATACTGGAAGAAAAACAGAGCCAGAAAGTATAGCAGTAGGACCTTACATGTTACTGACATAAATTCTAGAGTGGACTTGGCATGAAAGGTGTATTCCTTCATTCTGGGGAATGCCGATTGAAGTCTAAAGTTGAGCCTGGAGTCATTAAAAATTAATTTTTGAATCCTCACTCTTGTTGTGATATGACTTTGTAGGAGATTAGATTCTTAGTAGTGTATCATTTGCTTTTCTAGTACATTGTGAGCTTCCTTTATTTTGATGGTTTCTGTATTACGTCATTAACACATCAACTAATCACCTTTATGTAGAATTGTTTTACTCTATAATGAACTCTTCTAATAATATAAAAAGAACTCAAATTCCGTAATTATTTCCAGTGGACTGATTGCCATAATCAAAAGCAGCTATTATAATATCCTTTCCACAAGAAAATTATTAGCTATAATCTACAGGTATTAAGAAAGTGTGAACCTAAGTTTCTGTTCCATCTCCCCCCACCCTCCACTCCCTCAAAACTGTGCCTTCTACAGTCCCTAACACCAGCTGGAGCACTCTCATACATTTATTTGCCAAAACCAGAAATTTGGGCAGATTTCAAAACTTTACTCACTAGAGTCTTTTTTTCACCCTCTTTCCTAAAGATAGATCTAAAGATATCCCCCCTAGACTATAACTAACGATATCTTTGAGGAGTACTGTTTAAGTATTGTTGAAATACCTGTAGGATGCAATCCAAAGTAATTTGCATGCTATTTAGTGCTTTTTCTTGGTGGCTTCTATATCTCACCACTCTTGTTTGCTTCCCTCCAGTGTCAATTTAGGCAAGTTACCCTTCCTTCCATTTTGGATGCAGGACTCCTCCTCTTTGCTCACCCAGCTGGATCTCTGTGCTTACTTCTCCATAGCACTTATGTGAATTTCTGTCTGTTGTTAGTACTGATGAGACCCTGGTGATGGGCAGCAGAAATGGTACTGAGGTTCATTTTTGGAAATAATGAGGATAGGAGCTGAAAGGAAAGAGTGTAAGAATGTTTATATGGACTTGATTTAATACTTAGAATAATAGAAGGGTGAAGAATTCATTGGATGACAGTGTTTAAACACGGTAATATTACATTTTTAAGGTGTAACTCATAAAGGAGCAGGAGGATGTGAAACGAAGAGGGTGCTAGCTCTCCTCTTGTCCCCATAAAAGTTAAGGAGAATGAATGGTTTCCATCTTAGTAGCTCTAGTGTTCTGGCAAAGAGTAAGAGAACACTCATTGCAGGTATATAAAATGTAAGGAATTAGTTGTGATTTTGAAAATTTTATATAAGCTTTTTTCTTTGATTTGTTGACAGTATTGCAGTCTTAAAATGAGACATTTAGGCAGTTAATGGTAATCTTCATTTCTCTCATATCTATTTTCAAGGTCTCAAACCAATTTTCTGATGTTATGACATTTTTATGAATCATAAACTTTTTGTGTTTGCAGTATTTCACAGTTGTATAAAATTGCTTCTGTTTAGATGATTTTGTAGATATTTGACAACATTTAATATTAAAAAAATTGCAGACTTTAACAGTATCAACTTTAGTTAAATTTCTTATGGACTGTTTCAGCTGTGAATTATTTTATGTAATATGTCAGTATGAATTCAGAATAATTCATAGTTTTCTGATTAAAAATATATCAATCGTGTATGATTTCTGGATATAAATTATTAAAACCATTAACAAATGGAGGTAAGAACCAATTTTTTAGAAGCTTTTATATTTAAGAAAGAAATGGAAATACAGTAGTAACAACTAGGCAGGAATCTCTGGCTTCAGAGATTTTGGAGATTAAAAACTGTAGCATTTTCATATAATCAGGGGTGTCATTGCAGAATAATTGCCTGAGGTTAGTACTACAGTGGTTTACCTACCCTGAATTTCTTTTGAGATTTTTATCATTTGTAAATTATATATGAACTGTTCTAAAATAATCTTATCTCTTAGAAAGTGTCTGTAGCCAATAACAGAACATCTTGGCAATTATCTTTCCATCATTTTACATATTCCTCTTAAGATGAATAATCCACTATGAGCATTAAGAAATAAGATTCTCTGAAAAACAAATAAAACAATAAACAGCTTTTATTTGAAAAAAGAAATGAGATATCAATACAAAGGTGATTTGTATGTTAGTTTTCCATCAATGCATAACAAGTTACTGCAAATTTAGTGAATAGAAACAACACCCATTTTAAAATTTCAGTTTCTATATTTTAGATATATGGCATAGCTAGGTTTTCTGTTCAGGATCTCACAGGCTGAAATTAAGGTGGGCGAGGTTGCATTCTTACTTGGATCTCTAGGTCCTCTTTTCAGCTCATTTATGTTTTTGGCAGAGTTTAATTCCTGGCAGTCACGTTCCTTATTTTTTGCTGGCTATGTTCTCTCAGCTCTTTGAGATACCCTCATGTCCTAGCTTTGTGGCTCTCTCCATAAGCAATTTAAAACAGGGGTGTTTGCTTTCTTCCAGAACAGTAAGATCTCCTCTCTGACACTGCACTTGCTTGGAAAATGCTCACCTGATGAGGTTAGGCCCACCCAGTGTAATTTCTCTTTTGAGTAACTTAAAGTTAACTGGTTAGGAAGTTTCTGAAAAATCTTTGCAATATAAAGTAACATAATTGTGGGAGTGCTATTCCATTGCATTCACAAGTCTTGTCCATATTTATGGAGAGGGAATTATATAAAAGATATGTGTCATTGGGAAATTTTTTAGAATTCTACCTACTAACATGGGTGAGTTACACTTTGAGATTTTTATATATATTTAAATAGTAGCTTATAAACAACATAAACAACCATGATAGTGTATAGAAACATTACTTGAGACATTTAGCAATGGCTATAAAATTAAAGTGATAACGTGTGTATCAGTCAGAATTCAATCAGAGAAACAGGTCCACAAGGTGAACACACATGGTTGTACGTATGTATCTATCTGGATTTGTTACAGAGGTTTGACCTCATGGAATAGTAGGAGCTGGTTAAGTAAGGATATTGTTTTCATGTTTGCTGTTGGAGCCTGTGGTACACAGGCAGTTGGGAAGGGAATGCTGTTGTAAGGTGAGGAAGAACAAGAACAAGCTGAAGCCTGTGAAGATGGGGTGAAATCATCCTCAGGGTGATTTTAAAGCTCATTGTTCTGAAACTGCATAGTACTGAGAAATAGTTGTTTGCAAAAATAAATAATTAAAAATGATAAGAGTTATTTTAAAGACCTTACTCATCTTGCAGCTTCAGGATACCAACTAAACTGATAGATAAGTTTTGAAGAGTAATAGATACTTCTTTTTCATTGGGGAAATTAACAATTAAAAATTAAAAATAAATTGAGAATTTTATAGAAATGCCTCCCTCCACCCATTATGGGATAAACCACTATTCTTCTATCAGATATCTACTTTCAGTTTTAAAATAGGAAAAAAAATGTTTGTTTTGAATATTAAGCTCATTTTTTTTTATTTTCGTGATTAATACTTTATCTTTGTAAACCTCATAGCAATGGGCCTTGCATTTCCAAATTGTGCTTATTAATTATAGAGAGTTTTAGGAAGATAGACCTAAGTCAAGACAGCTATGTTGATTTTAAGTTAACTTTTATTTGCTAAAATAAAATAAAAGTGATTTCTTATCTTATTTGAAATATTCATAGTAGCATCTTACTTTCATTCAGCTGCCAACAGACTGGTATGATAAAAAAGTAAATTATGGAATCAGTTGTCTACATTTGTCATTACTAAGTCTGAATGATGGTGAGATTTAAAGATAATGCCTTAATAAAATTGATAGTTTATATGACATTATCATATACTGTTTTGAAAGGGACATACATCTTTTGAATAGCCACTTTTGTTTGTGCATATACAATGGCTCTCTGAATATATTTATCAACAGCTTTTAGAGAGCTACTTCTGTTGCTTTCCTGCTGTGGCTTTCTTATTTTTATCATTATATTTTTTTCTAAATTCTTTGATAGTCTGCCAGAGTTGTTTACCACATCAATTTTTCTTTTTCATAGATATAAGCTAGACTATATTCTCCAGCTTCTCCATTTATCAAGGACCATGTGACAAAGTTCTGGGCAATGGAATGCGACTGTGATTCATGTCATCTCTAGCCTGACCTGTAAAGATTTGCCCTGTGCTTTGTTGAATGACCGCTACCAACCTGCTCAGAGGACTCATCTGCATTGATTGCATCACAAGCTTCCCTGTGAGGGTCTGTGTTTGTGTGCCACTAAAATTCAGAAGGTAGAAAATTAGGAGAAAGGCTGCTACTCTTCAGAAATAGTTGAGGTAGATTCAGGAGACCACTGTATTGGTATTCTATTGTTGCTGAAGCAAATTATCATAAATTTACTGGCTTAAAACAGCACACTTATTATATTGTAATTCTGAAGATCAGAAGTCCAAAATCAGCCTTACTGAGCTAACGTCGAGGTTTCTGCAGAGCTAGCTCCTTCTGGAAGCTCTGAGGGGAAAATGTTTTTCTGTGTGTTTTTCAGCTTCTAGAGGCAGCTTGAATTTTTCCTGATCCCTTATTTGCATCACTCCTACCTTGTGCACCTCCTATTGATTGCTGACCTGACCTCCCTCTTTTAAAACCTTAATGGTTATATTGGGCCCACTCAGCTAATGTAGGATATATCTTATTTCAAGATCCTTTTCTTAATCGTATCTACACAGTTCCTGTAGAATGTAAGGTAATATGCTCCAAGGTTCTGGGAATTAGATTGTGAGTATCTTGTCGGGTAGGGCATTGTTCAGCATATCACAACTACAGACTTAACTGTTGCTGACCAAGATACTTCATAGAAACTTTCAAGAACTCTTAAGAGCTCCAGGTGAGCTCTCGAGAATCACTGAGAATACTCACTGAGATTGTTGGTAGTTGCTTTACCTTACTTTCTCCTGTACTCCTCGATGATGCTCTAAGCAGCTTCTAATTTCCTCCATTAAACACCTTCATATTTGGAGTACATGGAATGATTTCTGTTTTCCCGACTGAACCCTGACTGATACAAGCTCTTTTTGTATGACTGTTGGGCAATGTAAAGAGTGACCTTGAAAGTCATGTGTTGTAGATGGTAGAGCAGCCATTAGCCTAGGTGTCAATGACTGTGTGGAGGAGATGACTGAATTCCGCTCTGGAGTATTGTATAGATATAAGTCAATCAATTTGGGGGCCCTATTTGGTGCTATGGTACTACAGTCTAGTTTACTTTTAATAATAGAGATGTTGAAAACTAACTACTGAAATATCTTTTTCTGTGTATTTAAACACACTTGGTTTAGAGCAGTTTTTTCTATACATACATTCAAGGAAAAGAGACTCCTAACATTTGCGTCCATCATTTATTAAAAAATCACTACCTCAGCCTCACTGGTTTGTATTCTCAATCTCTTCTTCGGACTATCTTGTCAGATGATGATTCTGTTTGCTGCATATTAAAACAGTGCGCTCATGTGTACTTTTTGCAATATCTAGACTAACACATGGAATTCAATAGCTATTGTTTAATATATTTCTCATATGGGATGCAACAGTTTGATTACCAGTATAATTTCATCATCACACTTACATTGTTTTTAGAGCTCAGAAACAAATCTCAGTGGCTGGTGTTTTTTTAAGAATATAGCTTTAAAACCATAGCAACATCTCATTTCTCATAGAATTATTTTGAGCAAGTGTTATTGTTATCATTTTTAAGATGAGACAACCTAAGTTCAAGAATTTTTCTTCCCAGGTGACAAAAACTTAGATCTTCTGATTTAAGTTCATTACTTTTTTCCATCAGGCATGTCTCAGACTAGACGAATATACTTGTTTACCTTGTCTCATGGAAGACATATTCATGAAAGTTGTAACATATATCATATTTTGTTTTAATTTGTATTGTGTCCTCTTTTTAGTCTTTACTTAGTAATGGTTCCTGGGAGGGTGCTTTTGAATCTGCTTTGGCTAAGACAATGGTGTGGCCAATTGGGAATCCATAGGAAAGGTTCTAATCATAGCTTTCTTAACTCTGTTTTTTTTTTTTTTGTTGTTGTTGTTGTTAAGCCACTTCATCTTTCTGGGTCATAATACTTTGTCAGTTAAAATTAGAGTTGAGCTAGATCAAAGATGGCCTTCAACTCTCACACCTTATCATTCATTGTAATGGAAGAATTGGAAAATACTTCAGGCAGTAGGGGAAGCTTTATTTTCAAAAGAGCACTAAAATCAATATTTTCTCAACTAAAAAATATTCTCATATCTTTAGCCATCACTAATCACCCAGTGGTTTCCTAGCATATTTTTTATTCTTTCACACATTAACACAATATCTTTTATATTATTCAACTTCAGATCTCTCATTTATACAGTATCTTGGCCAGATTAGGTGCTTATTTATTTGTTTAATATTTAGAAGAGTATCAAATACTTCTTAAGATTACAAGGGACCCCCTTAACTGAAATTAAATAGTACTTGGAAAGAGGCCAATGTATGAATCTAGTTAAAATGTACGATATTTCATAGTAGTGAAAATAACTTTGAGGTTATCTACATAAAATTAAATCAAATTATGAATCTTTATTCAATTGGTCATATGCTTAAAATTTAACCTTTAATTGCAAGTAATAATGCTTTGTTAGAATGAATAATGAATGAATACATGCTGATCATTTTTGGTGTGATTTTTCTCAATAAAAGCATATCCTAACATGATGGATAGCTTCAGTTAATACTTAACTTTTGGAGCATAATTCTGGAAGTCATTTTAAGAAAACATCTTTAGGTTTTTCAGTTTTCTCAGCAGCATCTTTCAATTCTTTGATACTCATATCATTCTTTTTTTAAGTACCTAATGTCATTTTTTTTCTCTTTTAATTTTAGTTGTTATAATCTTGACAGGTCCTAATTTGTCAGTGGTTTTGTGTATAATTTGAGTGGTTTTCTGGATCTTTTTTTAAAATCAGTTGGTCGAAATCCATTGCCGTTCATAAGATTGCAGTAGAATGTGAAAATGACCAAAACGTAGTGTGACATGGTATGTTGGGATAGTGGCTAGAGTGAAATAGAAATGGATGTCTGCATAGGGACTACTTTGTGAATGATTGGACATTAGTGAATATAAAACAATTCTCTATGTATCTTTTTATTTTTTTGTGTGTACAGGTTGAGTACTTGGATAAGGAGCATTTCCTACAGCATATGCAGGACTGAATACTGCTGTGAAATTGCTGAGTTGAATGGCTTGTTTGTATTTAGGTTACTGGTAAGGAAGGTCACATTAAGTTGTGTTAGCTATTATTTTTGTCCTCTGTAGGCCTCCCCTCCTTGCCCTCCTCTTTGTTTTCTTTATAGCCTCTCCTTTATTGCCATATAGGTAAGTATATATTACCAGGCGAGACTAGTAATCCCACTACTCATCCCACTTGTGATATTTGGCACAAGGTTGGGCAAATGATTTAGAGTCATTCACTGAGATTCTTCTAAGTGACTAGCAGCAAGTTACCTTGCTAATTGGCCTGTGAAATTGGAAGAATGTGATTTTTAGGTTGCTTATCACTTCTGGCATGAAAAACTGAAGTACAGAAGCTAAGCTGATAAATAAAAGAGATATTCACTAATTCAGTAAATATTTGAGTAATAATTTTATGTCAGTCTTTGATCTAGGTGCCACCAATACAGAAATAAACAAAACATATAAAAACCATTGTCCTCCTGGAGCTTCTGTGGGTAGAGTGAGTACTGACAACAGCAATCTAGTTCTAGGATCCATCATTCCTGAAACCAGATCAATCTCCAGCCTTCCTTGTTATATATACATATACAGTTCTTTTTCATCCAAGTCAGATTGAGTTAGGCTTGTGTCATTTTAAATTAAAGATGTTTTGATAAATAAAGACATTTTTTCTTTCAGTTTTCATTAAGAAGATAATACAGAATTTAAAATATATAAGTAAATTCAAATTGGTGAATTTGATTAAAATTTATCATATATTTTACCTTTTTAGTTTTTCGTAAATGGAGACTATCATGTCCTTCATTTTTTTCCTCTTTCATTCCAGTCTTTAACCTCATGTTTTCTAGTAAATCCCTTTGGTTGACTACTTTCTTTAATCATTTAGGAAGATGTAATTTCTAATATTTCCAAGTAGACCTGCTTTAGACTTGATAACTTTTTTGGTAAATCACTTTTTAAGAGTATTGTACGATTACTTATGCATTGAATGAATAAATTTTGAGAAATCATTATAATTCAATTTTTAAATGTCTTATTCCTGTTATATATGATTAAGAATATGTGAAAGAATTTATTTGCACCCCTACAATTCAATGTTGAAAAATTTTTGTCCTAGATACTTCTGTGTTTGGCCCAACAATACTCTAAGATAAATAAGCAACTTAATTCTTTTAGTTACTCATTTGCGTACTCTTCTACCTTCATTTATATAGTTTTTCTTGGTACCTGTTGGAAAATGTATGGGCAGTTTATTTCCATACAAAATATGTGCTCATTAAATTTAGACTAATAGAGGTGAGAATCAGGAAATTTTATCATATGAATTTGAGATAAACTCTAGCATAATCATAATGAAACTACATAATACATATACATAAAGTTTATTTAATCTGTCTCAGAATATCTGTACAATTATCCTGACGTCTAGAGCAGGGCAACGGCCAGAAGAAGCTAGGTATTTAGAAGTAGGATGACCATGTAATGTCCAAACCAGGACATTTGAGAATGAAAAAATGTGCAATTAATAATTTTGGTGCAATAACAGGAATAAACTGGGACTGTCCCTGGGCTAGCTGGGATGTACGGTCACTTTAGTTAGAAATGGGACAGAAGGATTTTGAATGGATACACAGTTGTGTTTAATGCATTTTTGTTGACTGACTAGAATGATTGTATAGGAGTCCTGTTAGACATTTCTCTTTATTTAAACACTGTGTTACACTCTTGTGTCTGATTTGTTATCCATTTGATGATGCACAAGAGTTTTGTATGTTGCTCTAGATGCTTAGTGCTGCCTAGTTCTTTAATTTTAAACTCAACTTTTAGAATTTTACTGTGTTATTTGTCTTTTCATCAATTAGGAAGCAACTCATTTTCATTAAAAATAGAACTTTATTTGCATCCATATGTTTATAAATAATGAGTTTGGATTATATATACAAAACATTGGTGGAAAATTTTTCTTAAAAGAATGTATAGTTATAAAAAAGGTACCAACACTATTGTTACTCATTTATTGTTTAGAGCTGGCCTATAACATTACACTGGTAATTTTCTCAGTATAGTGAAACTATGATTTCTTCACATAACATATATTCCCTTTAAAGTAATTTATTTCAGAAAACACTTTAGCACGTTTTAGTCTTTCCTCGTGTTAAAACAATATTTTGTACACACAGACACCACACATATACATCGAGTGTTGAAACCTATCTATTGAATGACAGCAGATCTTCCCAGTGATTCCTGAAGGAACTTGATTAAAATATTGTATTCTTTGGTTCAAAATATGTTGCAAGTATGTGTATAACATATGAAGTACATAAATCCAAATGCAGACTTATGCCCCGGCCCCCCATCTCCCTCTTTGTTAACCTAAAGAAAGCTCAGTCTTTTCATTGAGCAGCAACCACTAGTAGTTTCATGCTTGGAAAAAGAAATTTGGAATTATTTTTAAAACATGTCCTTATTTAGAATTAATTAAAACAAGGAGTAATATTTACATTTTGTTGGTATATGTTTCAACATAATTTATAATAAACCAATGACAGTAACTACCGTTTATTAAATACCTGCTATGCACCATGCTCTAAGTGTTGTATATATATATTATCTTCATCAAAGCACCACAGCAGCCTACTACGATTTAATTTTATAGATGAGGTTCAAGAGTTGAAGTAATTTTCCCCAAATTATGCAGCTAGCAGTCATGCCATTATTCAGGTACATCATCGACTTCTAGGCTGTCCCTCTACATTAGCTACTATTGTGCTTCTCATACTGAAGGTTGAAGAACAAATACATACCTCTGGGAATCTGTAGGTACAGCATGAAGCCATCTGATTATTCAGAATATCTTCGTGATCTTATATTTTATATTAAAACATTGTGCAAATGTTACTTTCTATTCCATTATTATTTTTTTTAATTTTTAAAATGTAATTGTCTCAGTCGTTGAGTATAATTATTGCTTCAGGATGGTATACCATGTTTTTCTTGGCACACTATCAAGTCACCCCAGGGGCACCTAGGATAATTCTGTTCAAGAAACGAGAATCAGAGTTATACTGCCTTCCAATAGAGTCAGCATCTAAAGTTATTACCAGCTTCAGCCATGCAGGGCTCAGTCAAGCAGTTAAACAGTTCTTAAATAGCAGTGTGGTGGCAGCTGCTAGGTTGGCTTCATAGATTCTGGTGATAAGGAGACAGGGAGCTTATTACTGCAGCCACAGCAGGCAGCATAACATTCAGGTTCACATCCTTTCCCCTCACATCCCATGAGGATGATGCAAAGGTGGGCTCTGGTGGATACTCTGCATTCAGTAGGGCTGTGTCACAGCTGAGGAACCCTGAGTTTAGGAAACCTCAGTCTTTTAAGGGGGGAGCTAGAAGATCTGTCCAACCTTTGTCCTATAGAAGATATGTCTTTATTTTTCTCGTTAGAAAACAACTTTGTTCTCTGACCCAAAGAGAAACCTTGTTTCTAGCTTCCTAGACTTTATAATTTTTAAACATTATTGAAAAGATATTCCGGAAGAGAAGC